>PISX010009934.1:0-73067 GCA_004024625.1 Mellivora capensis | reverse complement strand
TTGGGACTTCATCAAGATCAAAAGCTTCTGCACAGCAAAGGAGACAGTCAACAAAACAAAGAGGCAACCCACGGAATGGGAGAAGATATTTGCAAATGACAGTACAGACAAAAGGTTGATATCCAAGATCTATAAAGAACTTCTCAAACTCAACACACACAAAACAGATAATCATATCAAAAAATGGGCAGAAGATATGGGCAGACACTTCTCCAATGAAGACATACAAATGGCTATCAGACACATGAAAAAAATGTTCATCATCACTAGCCATCAGGGAGATACAAATTAAAACCACATTGAGATACCACCTCACACCAGTTAGAATGGCCAAAATCAGCAAGACAGGAAACAACGAGTGTTGGAGAGGATGTGGAGAAAGGGGAACCCTCCTACACTGTTGGTGGGAATGCAAGTTGGTGCAGCCTCTCTGGAGAACGGTGTGGAGGTTCCTCAAGAAGTTAAAAATAGAGCTTCCCTATGACCCTGCAATTGTGCTACTGGGTATTTACCACAAGGATACAGATGTGGTGAAAAGAAGGGCCATCTGTACCCCAATGTTTATAGCAGCAATGGCCACAGTCGCCAAACTGTGGAAAGAACCAAGATGCCCTTCAACAGACGAATGGATAAAGAAGATGTGGTCCATATACACTATGGAGTATTATGCCTCCATCCGAAAGGATGAATACCCGACTTTTGTAGCAACATGGACGGGACTGGAAGAGATTATGCTGAGTGAAATAAGTCAAGCAGAGAGAGTCAATTATCATATGGCTTCACTTATTTGCGGAGCATAACAAATAACACGGAGGACATGGGGAGATGGAGAGGAGAAGGGTGTTGAGGGAAATTGGGGGGGAGATGAACCATGAAAGACTATGGACTCTGAAAAATAACCTGAGGGTTTTGAAGGGGCGGGAGGTGGGAGGTTGGGAGAGCCTGGTGGTGGGTATTATGGAGGGCACGCATTGCATGGAGCACTGGGTGTGGTGTAAACTTGTGATCTCTGTCTGTGAAAAAAATAAATAAAATATTTAAAATTTAAAAAAAAGTGAACTTGGGGCAGCAGGAAGAAAGTGCCATCAGAGCTGGCTGTGTGAGCTGGGGGGCAGGGGATCTGGGGGGTCGCCGCCTGGCCAGACGTGTGTTAAGCAGAGAGAACAAGAGGAGGAGGAGGCAGATGGACAGAAAGAAACAGAGGTAGGAACCTAGGTGAACCAGAAAATAAGACCAACGGGCTGAAAGACTGATACAGTCTTTGCTGGCTTTCCTGCCCCTAATGATCCTGATTCCAGGCCCTGTGAGAGTTTCTTGACTTCTCACATTAAGTCTGATTTTACTTAAACTGAGTCCAGTAGGTTTCTGCTGCTAATGGGCCAAAGGATCTGGCTGAAACCCTGCGGGCAAATGGGGGATCTGTGGAGTTGGGCAGTCACAAGCTGACCTTGGGCTGCTGTTCCTGGCTGGACAGAGCCACAGCCCTGGGAAGCCCACGCACCCGTGACCTCATTCTCATCCTTACCAACCTAAGAGTAAGAACATCCAGAAGGGTTGGACCCTTCTGGGAAGGTGCACTCTATGGGAAGCTCCCAGATTCTGCCTCTTGAACCTTCTGGAAACTCAGTCCTCCCTTCTACTTCCCACCCCTGTTTCTCACCTCCCTGCTGGCTTCACCATCTACCTTTGCCCTCTCGGTCCCCGACACCCGGGCCTCTCTCTCGTTGCTGGGCGGCCCCTGTATTACTCTAATGAGCGCCGGTGGAGAGACTCCTGGTGTTGGGGTGATGGTGTCCACCCCAGATGGGGGTGGGCCTGGCAATCCTGCTACCTGGTCTTAGAGACTACCACTGCCCTTCTCTGCCCTACCCACCATCTAACTGAATGCAGCTTATATAAATATGCATCTGCCATTTCTGGGCTGTCTGTGATCAAATGTCCCTACGCATTTAACTGTCGCGTGTCCTCTCCTTCTGTACCCAAGTGCCCAAGGAGCCACAGCCTCCCCTAGCCCCACTCCCACCCCCTAGCTCTACCACCGACCGCCATGCTGTTTCTCCACCTGCACTTTCCTTCTTCCCACTCTCTCCAGTCTCTCAACACTGGCTCCGAATCCTTAGAGTGAATGAGTCAACTCCCAAAGACGTTTCCAGTCCTCCCCCTCTTTCCATCCCCCCGCTCTATTTTTTTCTAAGACTTCCCATAACCTGACACCAACTTGCCTTTGGGGAAATTTTCACGCGCAGTGTTTGGCAGATGTTACCTGTGAAAAGTTTGTGCTTTCTCAAAGAAAAGTGCTGTACTTTGGGAAATGCTTCTTAATTCTGATTTCAGAACCGTAACTGACTTCTCATCACTCCCACTTCATCTAGGTCTGGCACCTGGGACGGATCAGGCTTGCTCTCCCGTCAAGCCCACAATCACTACTCGATGTGGAAGGGTTGTGAGGCACACTCTTTGTTAAGCACACGAGGGCAGGATTTGGAACCTGGGCGTGCATCTTTTGGCAACTAACCTCACCTGTCTAAGCCTCTGATTTCCCGTCTGTAAAAATGGATAAGTCCTCCCTCCTACATGTGTTTAAGATCATTTACTCAGCCCACACATGTGTCATGAATAGCTACTACATGCCGTGAATAAAACAGATCTCCTTCCCTCTTGTTTCAGACCTGAATCAGATCATCATACAAATATTTAGCTACAAACCATGACAAGTTTATAGATGTCGGGAACGAGGACAGCATACATTAGGGGCACCTGGCCTGGCCAGGGGAGACAGGGCTGGGATCTGAAGGAGGACTAGGAAAGAAGGAAGTGGGAACGGCACAGCGAGGGCCTGGAGGTGGGAGAGAACAAGCCATATTCCATTCGGGCTGAATCAAAGCAAGGTTGGAGGGACCTACAGGAGTTTACTATTCTAGGATCCCTGGGAAGCTCCTGGAGCTTAACGAGAGCAGGGACATGGTCAGCTTTTGGTTTTAAGAGGCTCACTCTGGCTGTCCTATTGAGATCGGCAAGAGCCGTGAGCAGGTGGTGGTAAGATGTGGCTGAGAGAGATCTCCGGGAACTTCACTTATATGTAGAACTAATCATCTGCAGTTTCCAGATTTAAAAAAAAGGGGGGGCACCTGGGTGGCTCAGTGGGTTAAGGCCTCTGCCTTCGGCTCAGGTCATGATCCTGGGGTCATGGGATCGAGCCCCGCATCAGGCTCTCTGCTCAGCAGGGAGCCTGCTTCCTTTTCTCTCTCTGCCTACTTGTGATCTCTGTCTCTCAAATAAATAAATAAAATCTTAAAAAAAAACGGAAGCTAGGTTGAAAGGTTAAGTAAGATGCCTAAGTTAATACGTCTATATGGCATACGGCAGAGGCAGGGGACCATGACTCCAGAGCCCATTTTCCTTTTTTTTAATTTTTATTTATTTGACACAGAGAGAAATCACAAGTAGGCAGAAGTAGGCAAAGAGGCAGGCAGATAGAGAGGGAGAGGCAGGCTCCCCGCTTAGCAGAGAGTCCGATGCGGGGCTCGATCCCAGGATTCTGGGATCATGACCTGAGCCGAAGGCAGAGGCTTAACCCTCTGAGCCACCCAGGTGCCCCTAGAACCCATTTTCTTAATCTCGACTCAGCTGCACCCAGGGCGCTGTGGATTTTCACCGTCACAATGCACAAGGTTTCTCACAGCTGTTCTGGGTCAGAGCCGAGGTCCGACCACTCCTCTCCTAAAGAGGCTTTTATCAACATTTTACCACCCAACTTGGGTTCCTGTTGACTTGCCTGACACCAGTATTGGTGGTGAAGACCAGAGGTAGGAGACGGGGAAAGCAGTGCACAGTCCTACAACACTGCCAATGGAGCAGCCTCCTCACGGAGAAACAAGACCAGAATTGTCCTGTTCAGCAGGAACATGGGATCGACGGAATCTGAAAAACATACCCCTACTGGCCAAGGATTACTGAGGGAAAATCAACAATTAACGGAGTGCTTCCTGGGTAGTAAGTGCACATTCATTTCTTAATTGCATGTCGGCTCTGGAAACCACGGGAGAAAAGAGTCCTGATTCCCTCATTTCCTAGAGACGGAAACTGAGGCCCGGGAGGGGAAGGAAATTGTCCCAGGTCGTACAAGGAGCTACTGATAAGAGAGAGGAATGGAGCTCTGCTTGATACAGCACCAGGTGAAGAACACAGATACATTTTATGACCACTAAGAGGTCGGATATGAGGGTTAAATACTCGGGAGAACTTATTGGTGGACCAAGGACCTTTGTTTCGATAACAGGGATGAGGCCAGGAGGTCGGGGGATGGAGCCCCTAAAAAAGACCTCTTCAGGCCTGCTCCCCGAGGAAATGCGTCCTTAGCATTTCTTTCTGATCCGAAGTCCTGAAAGCCCAGTGTCTCAGCCCGCCCGTGACCTGGCTAGCAGAGAACCGGTGCGCTCATTTTAGAGACGAGGAGGGCCGGGACGACTCCCAGAGAAAAAGATCAGAGGAAAGCGTAAGTCGAGGGTCTGTCTGCCCCTGCGAGTCCTCCCGCCGTCTCCGCTCCAAGGTCTCACCGTCTTAAGCGCCAGCCACCCGAATGCCTGTACGCAGAGGAAGCTTCGCCCGGTTACTAAGGGAACCAAGCGTGGCCAGTCGGTTGCTAAGGGGAAGTCGCGTGGTAGACATCCTGGGTGAAAGTTGATGGTCACGTGATAGCAGTTCTTGGGTGGGGAAATAGTCCTACAACCAACCAGCAGTAGAAAAAACAAATGTTTCTCCAATCAGCACTTACTATGGGCAGGGATATGAGTAGCCCCGCCTCTTCCCTGCCCCCCACTTGAATGATTGACTCGTCTCTTGTCCAATATTAGCAAGGACTCGCTAGATTGACCAAAATATAGCTGAATCAGAACACACAGAGTCTCGTTCGGAGGCGGGCCAGGGAAGGTGCCGCTACGCCTGACGGAGATTCCTGTGACCTAGCTCGCCGCTCTGTCCAATCGGGCGCCGCGGTGTAGGCGGGGCTTCACGAGGGAGGCGTAGGGGCCAATCGGAGAAGGGCTGGGCAGACGCTGCCCAATGGGGACGCGACAAGGGGTGGGGTCAGGGGCCGGGCGTTCGGCGTTCGGGAGGGTGGGGCGGGGGCAAGTGTCAGTCAGGTCGGGAGCGCGACGGGGGACAGCGGGGACCCGGGCGGCTGACAGGGGGCCCGGGCCGCTGCCGTGTTGTCCGCTCAAGATGGAGTTCCTCCTGGGGAACCCGTTCAGCACCCCTGTGGGGCAGTGCCTCGGTAAGGCCGCGCGAAGGGTGGGCAGTCTGGGTGGGCGACGGCGGCGGCTGGCGGGGCTGGTGAGGAGCGCGGGCCTTCGCCCGGCACCGGTGCCACCCCACGGGCCGCCCAGGCATCCTTGCCGTCGGGCCTCTGCCCACGGGCTGCCTGGGCCTGCTCACGGCGCCGGTGCCACCGTGCCAGGCGGGTTTCCGAGGCCCAGCTTGGACTCGGAGATGCTCCGCTCGTCCCTCCGGATCCGGGCTCAGCCCCTCCGGGCTCCTGGAAGTGGTGCCGGCTGCTGGGGTCGGCTTGCCTCCTCGCGGTCTGCGAGATGCCACCGAGTGCGCCCTCATGCAGGCTGACGGTCTCGCTGCCACTGGCGCCAGGACCCAGTTCTCCCACACCCTTCTCCCTCCATCCTTGTCCCTCTTTTCAGTACCAGCAGCCCTCAGACCGGGCACCCTCCCAGAGAATACTCCCTGCTCTGAGACTTGCTAATTAGAGAGCTGCAACTCAGCTAGGCTGTAGGAGGGACTGGGATGGGGGGAAGCGTTCCCAGAGGGTGATTATCTTGCCAGGGGGATGGCATGCCTTCACTGCCTCTGGGAAAGACGGGAGGCTGTGTTATTTAATGATAAGAGCCCTGGACTGGGAATCAGGAAGCCCGGGCTCCAGGAGGGGTTTTGCCAGTGACTCTTCTATATGACCTTGTGCAAGTCACTGCTCTTTCTGGTTTGACATTTTACCTGTTAAGTGAGGTGTTTGGGGGTGAGATGGGCCAGGTCCCTTCAAGTTCTAAAGTTTTGATATTCCTTAGTCTCTGCACATTGACTGTTGCTTCCTTGCTGTGTTAAATTTGCCCAAGGCTGAAGTCTCTTGGTGACAGCGTAGAGAGGGGTACTCTGTAGTACCTGTTAATCCTACGCGGCGGCTCTGGGTACCTGGAAAAGGGCACCAGAGACAATCGGTATCCTGGGTAAGGAAAAACCCAAGGCTGTGTGAACGAACACCAGAATGGCCCCACTGTGTGGGGTTTCTTTACTAAAAAAGCAACTTGCCTTCTCACCCAAGACAAAACTTTCGCCTGCTGATTAGCTGAGAATGTCGATTGCTTTCTTTTAAAACTTGGGTTCCTCCTGTTTGGTGGAAGGACTGGTAAAATGTCTTTTATGAGTGGGGACTTTTCTGGGCCTGGCTGGTTTAGGCAGTAGTAATTTGTTTATTTCCTGATGTACTTAGGACTTTCTCACTTACTTTTCAGCCTTTAGTGGGGTCTGGGAAATTATTGAGGCCTCTCCTGTTGGCTAACTGGCATTAGGAGCCTTTCTTTTCTTTGTAGTGTAAAGCTTTTGGTAAGGGATAGGATGGACATGGGGCCTGGGGTGAGTCTCTCCCCACCTTTACAGACTGCCGTGTCTATCTAGAATTTCTTCCTCATCTCCTTTCCTCGGGTGCATTTTCTTTTCCAAAACCTCATTTTTCAGTTGGATATTGAATCCCAGCCAGCTGCTGGAGGGCGCTGGTAAACTTGAAGGGATTTACTTTCTTTTCTTTCTCTTTTACAGTAGGAAATGCTACACTTTGGAAATGCCAGGGTAGCTCGTGAGGAGTAGAAGTTGAAGGACATTTAAAAATATACAAATATTACGGATACAGGGATACACAGTGAGTGGGAAGAGTGTGATACTTCTATCAGGAAGGCCCAAGTTTACCCATTTTTTGGTTGTTTGACCCTAGAAAATTGTGTGACCCTTCTGAACCTTAGTTTGCTGAGAGAGAAGGAGAGAGAGAGATTCATATTGGGAGTAGTATAGCTTCAGTGAGATGACCGTTGCCCGGTACATAGTAGAGGCTCAATAAATTGCGGCTGTCACTGTTAACAACAGAAGTTAAGTTAGTTTTGAGTGTGGTATCTGGAGAGGATATGGGGGACACTTGGCCCATCTATGACCTGGGAAGGAACAGACCCCAGCATTCACCAGCCCTTAGGCAAGACACTGAACCAGGAAGAGAATGAAGCGTCCTCACTGTCATTTGGTCAACAGACAAGGCCCAGCTGATTTCACAGTTCAGATAAATTACAGGATAGAAGGAGGTTCTATCGTAAATTCTGTACTGTTGTGACAAAGTGTAAACGTGATTTTCAAGGCATTTAGTGTTGTTAGTATTCTTTGAAAAGTATTGCCAGGTGGTTGACCAGAGAGAAGGGAGACCAATAAAACAAAGCTGATGAGTAAGAAACAGCACCTGTAGCTTGTGCAGAGCGGATCTACAGCTAATACTTGCTTCTTCCGGCTGCTCTGTGGAATAAGTTTTGTTGTCCTGCCCACTTAAGACATGGGAAAACTGAGGCGCAGAGGAATGAAGCTGCTGCTCAGCTGGGAAAAGGGAGAGCTGGGGTTTCGTGGCTGTCCTGGTCCTCAGGGGATTTCTGGTGTGGAGAGGGAGAGCAGAGATGCTTGGAATCACAAGCACTGACAGAAGGCTGCTGCCTAGTTGAGTGCTTAGGTGAGTAGTGGAGCTTGTCAGTGCTCTTAGGAGTCCAGAAGATTCCAGAAGAGCTGGGGAGAGAGGACTGGCTTCCTGGAGCCTAGGGGCTATTCACGAGGGTGCCTGGGAATTCCACAGGCAGAGAGGAGGACACCCCGTGCCTGGAGGGGCGTGTGGGGACATCCATGTTACCAGTCTGCGTGGAACAGAGGTTGCAGTGGGGGACAGTGGCAAGCTAGGTTTGGGCCTGGGATATCAAAAGATGTCATCAAAGATGACATTGCTCAGCTGACTTCCAGCTTTTAGGTTCTTTGGCCCTTGTTTTACCCACTCATAAAATAATATCTCTCAACAGCTGCGTGGGGCTTGCACCGAAACAGTTCCACCAGCCTAGTTCAGTAGGCCTTCCGAGAGCCTGTGGGGGCCAGGCTCTGGGATACAAACGTTTAGTAGCTGCTCTCAGGGAACCTTCCCCAGAGGTAACGTGTTCACCAAAGGTGAGCCGGAGCCGCAAAAGGTTACGGCAAAGCGTTAGGCTTGTACTCTCAGGGCTTGGTGGTTATTATTATTACCATTTGGTTGTGGTTTTCTGTCTTTATCTGACAGCCTGGTTGGTTCTCATCCACATTAACTGTAGGTTTGTGAAAGGGGTGACAGGTACATAGGTAACGAATGTACCAAGAACTTGTTGGGTGAATCGTCGTCTTCGTTACGGTTTGCGGACAGCCGCACACGCTTATGGTATGGGACTTTCCTTATTCCTCTGGCCCAGACAACTTTGTTGAGCTTGGTGTCAGTGTGCACATCTGGAATTCTCAGCTCGTTCCTGAGAAATTTCTGGATCTCTTGGGAGTGTCCGAGAGCATGCTACTTGAAACCCGCTGCACGGGTGTGTTTATGAAGGTTGATGGTGTGTTCTCCGGTCAATGCCTCGTTCATGGCAGAACGGCCCTTTTCTCACCTGCTTTGTGGGAACCGTTCTGCTGGGCCCAGGTTGGAAAGGGGTAGGGTAATTATTATTCTGTGTCATGCTTGGGGCCTCACATGGACATTCTAACTGGGGGGCTCTTTGGTTGAACAGGCAGCTAAGCCCACAGTCTGACATAGTTCCCTGTGTATTTTTGTAGTCGTCCTCACTGTCCTTTTGGATGCATGACTTAGAGCAGAACAAGCAGTAGTATGAGAGGCTAGGAAGTGTGGAGGAAGAAAAAGTAGTACTTTTGTTTCTGGAGTTTCTCTTCTGAAACAGATTTCAAAAGGTTCCTGTCTTAATCTAAACCCTCCACGACCATGGGGGTTTGGATATCACATACTAGGGTTTCCCCAAATCAGGTCTGCGGTGCGGTGCAAGTGGTGACAGTTCCTTGTATTGGCTGGAAAATCCTTTCAGATTATCCTTTTTCTGAGTAAAGTTTGGATCCATTTAAATGAAAACATTAGGATGTAGTTCATTAATTCTGACGGGAATGCTGTGTGGGTGAGGGGGGTTATGCTGTGTGGGTGAGGGGGGTTAAGGGAGGACCCGTCTATTCTCTTCATGGCTCAGCTTTCACTAGCAGGTAAGAAGTAGATACTCTGTTGCAGAGTTTGTGCTTGTAGATTGGACATAAACAGCCTCCTCGTGCCCTGGGAATGCTAGGTGTTCCAGAACTGGGCTGTTTGTTCCAAGAACAATTAGTTGTCCTTCAGATCGCTATTGCACTTGGAAGTTCACCAAGCCCTTTCACCTAGGTCCTTTTATGTTTTGTTTGCAGCTCTGTCCATACCCAGGAAGACAATTGAAAGGAGCTTAAAATTATTAAGCACCTACTGTATGCAAATTCTGTCCGTGGGATCTCATGCAATCCTCACAATATTTAATTATCTGTGTGTTACTGTCTGCCTGTATTGCTTCGAAGGAGGCTGAGGGTCTGAGAAATTAGGAGACTGGGGCAAGGTTTTGTGCCTGAGTTAAGCCTAGAATCTGCTCCTGGGCCAGCACTGCTCTTACACTGCCATGTCGCTTCTTGCTTTGCAGACCTCATGGTCCAGGGTCAACAGAATCACCTGAAGGGCTTGTTGGAACGGGTTGCTGGGCCCTACTTTTCAAGAGTTTCTGATTCAGGAGGTATAGGCTGGAGCCTAGCATTCAACGTTTCTAAGCTCCAGAGTGATGTTGCTGCCGCCGCTGCTGCTGCTGGTCCAGGGACCACACTTCGAGAAGTATAGCTCCAGATGAAAAGTTCTGCTCGCTTAATCCCTTTTTTTTTTTTTTAAGATTTTATTTATTTGGCAGACAGAGATCACAAGTAGGCAGAGAGGCAGGCAGAGAGAGGAGGAAGCAGGCTTTCCACCGAGCAGAGAGCCCGACATGGGGCTCGATTCCAGGACCCTGGGATCATGGAACCTGAGCCGAAGGCAGAGGCTTTAACCCACTGAGCCACCCAGCCCCCCCCCACACAATCTCTTCTTTCCTCAAGCAGTAAATACGGGTTTTCTTACGGACAGATATTAAGTGGGGTTATAAGAAATCGGTCATTCAGAGGGTCTGTCGCCTTCTGTATATAACAAGCCGAGCATTTCCTGGGATGCTCAGTTTAGTAAGGGAGCTAAAACAGGTACCTAAATCAGATCTGATGAGAAGTGGGGGCATTAGATTGGACAGATAAATGAAATAAGAGAGTGGAGGACCATAGGGGTTATTACCTCCAACAGTAACAGTAACAATAGCTAAAGGTTTATGTGTGCGAGACTGAAGTAGGTGCTTTCTAGATCCTGCAGCCTTTAATCCCCACAAGAAAACCGTGAGTCAGGTACTGTGTGATCTCCATTTTGCAGATGAGGACCCTGAGGCAAAGAGAGAAGGTCGCACAGGTAGCAGGGAGGGAGCTGGAGCGGAATCCAGCACTGTGGCTCTGGAACGGTGTGCTGTTAGCACTGTGCTGCCCTCAGCCAGGGAGGAGTGAGGAGAAGCACCTAGGAAGGAAGGAAGAACTCAGGAAGACTCAGGAAGCAATGGCCACTGAGCAGGGCTTTTACGGATGGGTAGGGTTGGAGAAAGAGGCTTGGAGGGCGCTCTCTAGTAGAGAAAGCATCTTGAGCAAAGGCTGATACTAAGTTGGGGGAGGGCATCATAGTAGGATCGGTTCTATTGATCTAGCAAGGGAGAGTGGTGGGAGCTAAGGCTGGAAAGGTGGGGTGGGGGGCTTCAACTGTTGGCCAGATAGTTGGGACTCTTTCATGGGTGGCACTGGGGAGTCAGGAAGGATTTCTAGGGACGAGGGTAGCAGGGATGTCGTTAGGGAGACAGGAAGGTTTCCCCTTGGCAGTCACTGAAAGGTCATTCTCATCTATTCCCATCAAAGCCCGCATCTGTGCAGAGTGGGGGTCCTTCAGGGGAGTTGGGAGAGGGCACAGCCAATTCCTCTGAGGTCGGGGCACGGCAGGCACTTCCTGTGCACCCTAGTCAGAGAGGAGTGCTGAGGCACGTGGGTGGACCAGGGGAGGAGGCCTGGGGTTTTGAAAGCATTTGTCCTGAGCTGCCTGGACAGCTTATGAAACGCCCCTCTCGTGGTGGGGGTCAGCCTGCTTCTTGTCCCGTCCTGCTTTCCATGCGTGGGCGTAGGAGCACACTCGCAAGGGCTTGACTGATAGGGCTATCCTTGCTTACAGTGGGCTATTTGGGATATTAAGAGTTCTCATAGAATCATGTTTAAAAAAAAAAAGTGTTTTCCATGTAGAAAACTTGAAAAATGCACACACACACACAAAATGCAAAGGAGAAAAAAAGATCACCATAAAATGTTCTCTTACACATTCATTGAGGTTCTTCTCATTTCTTGTAATAAGTGGAAGGGGTGGAGTCCTTGTATATTTCACACCCTGGTTTTTCTCTTGGGTGGCAACATTTTATAAGTTCTCTTAGCATATTTCTGTATAATCTACCTGTTTTTTTTCTTGGTGGGGGGGAGGGATGATACAGTGCAAAGAAGAGAATCTAAGTCCCAGGAGGAGCTTCAGTTAAGCGTTGTTGATCTTGACCTAGCAGATACATCACTCAGAATTTTTAGGTTAACCTAGTAGTCTGAAGAGATATAAATAACATTCAGTCTTTCCTTTTCTTTCTTTTTTTTTTTTTTCTTTCCTCTGACCCAGCTTGTAGTGGCTAGAAGAGGGGCCTTTAAAGAAACCATTTTCAGGGGCTCCTGGGTGGCTCGGTCAGATAAGCCTCTGCCTTCAGCTCAGGTCATGATCCTGTGGTTGTGGGATCCAGCCCTGCATCCAGCTCCCTGCTTAGCAGAGAGTCTGCTTCTCCCTCTCTCTCTACCCTCCACACCCCACCCTGGCTGTCCCCTGGTTCACACTGTCTCTCTCTCTCTCTCTCAAGTGAATAAAAAATCTTTTTTAAAAATAACAAATAAAAAAACCCGTTTTCAGACTTGGTGTCTATTATTATTGTTCCTACCAGTTCTCTGACCTGCCGAATGTCCAGTACCCTGACCTGCCGAATGTCGTGGATCTTCTCTATCTAGTCAGCCTCCCTGCTCTCTGGCAGCCAGTGCCGCCTCCTCCGCGAAGCTTTCCTAGACCACCCTGTTGATGGTGCTGAATCTCTTCTCTGAACTCACAGTGTTTGCTATCTTTGTTGGCTCATTTCTCACCTCCAAAACAGCAAAACCCTTAGCTCTCCAGGTTTTCGTGGAGGTTAAATGAGAAAATGTATGTGAAGTCCCCGGCACAGTGCCCTGCAGTCAGCTACTCTGCTCAGACCTGTTGATCGCTTCCATCCTGTCTGGTGCAGTTTCCCGAGGTTATTTATTGTATGTCTTGTCACGTGTTTATTGCCTTCTTCCAAATGAGACCAGAGGCTCCCCACAGCAGGATGCGTGCTTTCTCTTTCCCCGGGACCTTCACAGAACGTGGCAGAGCATACGCAGCACAGCGGCTGTTCCTTTCTGTCCATCTTATTTTTTAGCATCTTTCAAAGCTCAGAATACCAGCCATCATTTACCGATCCTTCAGCATCCTCCAGATACCCCGTCGCATGCATTATCTTATTAAAATATTTTTTTCTCTGAAAACTCCACTAAGTCCATGGGATTATCTATATTTTACAGATGAAGAAATGGCTTAGGGGAGCTAAGAAACTTGCCAAAGGTTCAGTGGTTCGGGGTCGGCTGAGCCGTGTTCCGCATGCAGGGAGTCAAGCTCCCGGGCTTTTATACACGTCGCCTTGCAGACAGCAAGCCTGGTCTGTTTCCATTTAGACAAGAAGGGGCCTTAACTGATTCCACATGGGAATTCCATGAAGCTCGCATAAGTTGCATCAAGGAATTCTAGAGCAGTATGGATGCCTGCCGGCCTCTCTCTGTTCTCTTCCAACACGTGGCCGTTTTTGTTTGGGTCGGAGTCATCCCATCTCTGTCTCAGGTGTGACTGCTCGGTGTGAGTTCATTAACTGTTGTAATACTCACTTGCCTGCTCTGTAAACAGGGAAGGGGTGTGTATGTGACGAGAGCACTTGCTCTGTCACGTCTTACAGGACTGTTAAGAGGATCAGTGAGATTCTGGGCGTAAGAGCGAAACCTGGTATTATGTTCCAGCTCCTCCCCTGTGTCCTCTAGCCTCCGTGTTCCACCAGCGCACCTGTTTTTTGTTGTACTTAGTAATTGGCTTTTAAAAACGGTGATAAAATAGGCATAATACAAAATTTACCATTCTGTCCATTTTAAAGTTTGGTGACATTAAGCACGGTCACACCGGTGTGCAGCCATCACTGCCTTCCGTCTCCAGAACTTTCTTCGTTTTGCCTAAATAAAGCTCTGGATGCATGAAATGCGAAATCCCATTTCTCCCTACCTCCAGCACCCGGGAACAGCCTTTCTACTTTCGGTCTCTAGGAATTTGGCGACTCGAGGTACCCTCACCTCAGATAAATAGAATCAGACAATAATGTGTCTTTGTGACTGGGTTATTTTACTTAGCATAATACCTTTAAGATTCATTCACGTTGGAACATGTTTCAGAATCTCCTTCTTAAGACTGAACAATACTCTGTTGTATGTATGTACCACATTTTATTTATCTCTTCATTTGTCTCTGGATTCTTCGGCTGCTTCAACCTTTGGCTATTGCGAACAGGGTTGCTGTGACCATGGGTGTGCAGATATCCATATGTGTGTCTGCTTTCGGTTGGTTCGGATATACACCCAGCGGCGGAATGACTGGATCATACGGCAATTCTGTTTTTACTCTTTCGTGGAAGAATCACCATACTGTTTCCCGCAGTGGTTGTACCATTTTTTATGTTCCCACCAGCAGTGCATAGGGCCCCAATTTCTCTGCATAATCACCGAACTTATTAGTTACTTGGTTTTTTGTTTTGTTTTTTAAAAGATTTTATTTATTTATTTGACAGAGATCACAAGTAGAGAGGCAGGCAGAGAGAGAGAGAAGGGGAAGCAGGCTCCTCGCTGAGCAGAGAGCCTGATGCGGGGCTCGATCCCAGGACCCTGGGATCATGACCTGAGCCAAAGGCAGAGGCTTTAACCCACTGAGCCACCCAGGCGCCCCTAGTTACTTGTTTTTCTATGGTAGCCTGTCTTAATGTGTGTGAAGTAATATCTCATTGCCATTTTGGCTTGCATTTCCCTAGTCATTAGTGACAATGATTAGCCATTTGTATATCTTTGGAGGAATGTGGGTTCGAATCCTTTGCTTGTTTTTTATTTATTTTTTTAAAAGATTTTATTTATTTATTTGACAGATCACAAGTAGGCAGAGAGGCAGACAGAGAGAGAGGGAAGCAGGCTCCCTGCTGAGCAGAGAGCCTGATGTCGGGCCTCAATCCCAGGACCCCGGGATCATGACCTGAGCTGAAGGCAGACGTTTAACCCACTGAGCCACCCAGGCACCCTTGCCTGGTTTTTAGTCAGGGTGGTTTTTATTGTGGTTATCATTGTTGAGTGTTAGGAGCTCTCCAGATATGACCAATGTTAATTAGTAGCTACATGATTTGCAGATAATTTTCTCCCATTCTCTGGGTTGCCTTTTTACTTTTACGGGATTGGGCCCTTGGATGCATAAAAGTTTTTCATTGTGAGGAAGTCCAGTTTGTCTCTTTTTTCTTTTGTCGCCTGTGGCGTCATGCCCTAATTTTTCCAGAGAGTCTAACATGAGCCTTCAGAACAGTGACGCCAGCAGTACTCGTCAGCATGACTCTTCACCAGGAATTGGGCTAAGTACCTACACGCATCATTTCCTTTCATTCCCACAGCAGCCCTGTGAGGCAGGTGCCATCATTCATGTTTTCTAGAGCAGGAAACCAGGGCTTCGAAACTAAGAACCTTCCCCCAGGTCTGTACTAAGAGCAGGGACTTGAATCCAGGTCTGACGACTTCACAGCCAGTGCTCGTAACCACTAAGCTGGAGAGCTCAGTAATTATTTGTGGGACTGAATGAATGAACTTGGAGGCTGAAACTCTGGCAGGAGTTGTCCCCGATTCAGGTGTGCTCATGTTAGAAATGATTCACCCAGTTCAGTCCTAGTGTGATTCGGTACCCAAGTGTCCTCATCATCCCAGCGCATTTTCTGAGATCTCCGTTAAAGGACGTGCTTTCTTCCAACTCAGTGAGGCTCTTCTCGGTCATGGAAGACCTGTGTATCCCTGTATATTTACCTTCTCTTTGGATTTGCTTTGAAACTATGGTCTTGGGGGGTGCGGGAAGAGGAGATTTAAACAGATGTTAAGTTGTCTAACTGACCAACTTGCTTTTAAGACATTACCAGCTGCTGTTTGAATCATTCATGAAGCACCAGCCTTGTAGTCTGGAAGGCATGTCAAAAATTCTGTTTCAGGTTTTGGCTTAAAACTGAGTGTAATGGGGAGAGACTGCTTCCTTCATCTCGGAGAATTGGGCTGCACATCTTTAGAGAGCTGGGGACAAGGACGTGGCCCTGTAATAGGACACTGTTGAGTCTTCTGCTACTTCTCAAAGGAGAAATCATACAGAGTCCTGGCACGTCATTAGTCAAAATAGGAAATGAGGCCTGAGAAATTTTGTTGCTTGGTGTTGGAAAGCAGAATTTGCTAGTGGCTTCCAGAGGATGAGAATCCCTCGTGTGAACTCTGGAAGTTCTTAAACCGGCAATTCAAAGACTCACTGAATTCAAGGTAGAGGGGTATTAGCAGCGTTTGGTCCAACCCCCTCATTTTTTTTTTTTTTAAGATTTTATTTATTTATTTGTCAGAGAGATAGAGTACAGGCAGGCAGAGGCAGAGGGAGAAGCAGGCTCCCTGCCGAGCAAGGAGCCCGATGTGGGACTCGATCCCAGGACGCTGGGATCGTGACCTGAGCCGAAGGCAGCCGCTTAACCAACTGAGCCACCCAGGCGTCCCCCACCCCCTCATTTTTACAGGTGAGGAAGCTGAGGCCCAGCGAGGGTGGGCCTGTGCTATTTTTACCCAGACAACATGTCAGACACCAAATGTGTGGTGAGTTTGTTTTTTGTTTTTTTCCTGACAGCAGCCAATTCTGACATCTGGCAGCCAATTCCCTGTCCTACGGTTCAGTTCAGTTCTGACCTGACTGCCTGGAGTTGTTGCAGACCCTGCTGGTTAAGGGTTTAGTCCCACAGGACTTGTCCCCGGTTCAGACACCAGTCCCTAGTTCTCCCTTGCCCCCCAGCGGACTGTAAAAATTGGGGGTTCCTATGACTCCTTCCTCAGGTTCAAGAATTTGCTAGAAGGGCTCATAAAACACAGGAAAAGCACTTCACTTACATTTACAAGTTTATTACAAAGGATACAACTTGGGAACAGCCAAATGGAAGAGATGCATGAGGTGGGGGAAGCGGGAAGGGGCACAGAGCACCCATGCCCTCACCGGGGCGGGGGGGGACCACCCTCCCAGCCCCTCAGTGTGTTCACTAACTCAGGAGCCCCTTGAACCCCACTGTGTAGGCATGATTGATTACATCATTGGCCATTGGGGATTAACTCATTCTCCAGCCCTACTCTCATCCTGGAGGTTGGAGGTAGAAGGGGGGCTGAAAGTTCCCAATCCTCTGGTGTCCAGCCCCCACTGTGAAGCTATCTAGGGGGCCCCGCCTCTAGTCATCTCATTAGCATACAGAAGACACCCCTGGCACTCTGGAGAGACCAAGGATTTTAGGAGCTGTGTGTTAGGAACTAGAGACAAAGATCCGATACATATTATTGTATCATAGTAGGTGACTTGCCAAAGTCCCACAGGGAGTCAGTGATAAAGCCGGCGGCATCCTTTTACTCTTACCCAGGGCCCTTGCCCAGTTACGGATGTTTGTATATGGGCAAAGACTCTAAGAAAAGTAGTAACAGCCTGCCATTTGATGAAGGGACAGTTCTGTTTTTCCCCTAAGATTTTATTGTTAATAATCTCTGCACCGAGTGTGAGTCTTGAACTCACAACCCTGAGATCAAGAGTCGCACGCTCCACTTACTGAGCCAGCCAGGCGTCCCAAAGGGGGCAGCTCTTGACCTAGACTCACAAAGGCTAGTATTTTTTTATTTTCTGAAAGTTAATCACATTCACACATAATTTGGTGGGGGTGACTGTTTAGCTCTAGGTTTGAAGGTTGAAATGAAATTAGTTCAAAAAATCACCTTTGGTACTCTGTTCTGGCTGCTTTTTCTGGCACCCATCCAGAACAGACAAATGGATCCCGAGCTAGCACTTGGGAGGCCCGGGATTGGTCAGCTCTGTGACCGATTTGCTGTGTGACAGTGGGTAGGTCACATTCTACCTCTACACATTCTACCTGGAGAGGAGGATTGAACAACAGAGTCTCCAAGTTCATTTCCATGCCTAAACTTTAAGTCCTGAATCAGAGTGGCTTTTAGTTTTTCTTAAGTTTAAGACCTCGAGCTTTCATAGAAGATTCTTCCGAATCCAACTTAAATATACGGGTGTGGATTTTTAGTTTTATGTATGTATGGTGCACGCACACACATTTTCTAACACATTTTTCCTTGAGATATAATTTACTTCTGGTGAACTGCACGAATCTCAATTATTACAGTGTTCACAAGTGCATTCACAGTTGTAACCCACACCTCTGCCAAGATAAAGACTTCGCCCATCACCCCGGAAAGTTCTCTCCTGCCCCATCCAAACAGCCCTTTCCTACAGCACACCCCTTGCGCAGGTAACCACCGATCTCAAATCGGTCACCAAGGTTGAGTTTTGCCTGTTCCAGAAGTTTTTAGGCAGGGAGTTGTACGGTGTGTGCTCTTTTGTTTGATTCTGGGTGGTATTTTGAAGAGGTTTCCTGCTTTCTTCCTGTAGTCCTGAGAAGTCCTGTGCATTGTTTTCTCCAGCGGCCGGCTTGAAAGGTCATGTGGTCTGGGGTCCTGCTGGTCCCCGTGAGCTGCTGTGGTTTGAGCCGTGAGGGCCCTCTGCCAGTGTGAGGGAAGACATGGAGAGAACAGCTTGACTCCCAGATACTGGGTTGGGTTTGTTTCTATAATTATTGGTGTCACAGTCTTCTCACTTGTCAACTGGGCAAATTGGATCCACCAGCAGACTGAGAAAGACTAACTCTGACACCCGAAAATGTCACTCGTGATGGCACGTTTCTGACCAGGTGCCCATGAGATACACTCATTTCAATTTCATGAATATTGCTCCAGGGAGCAAGAGCAAAAGGAAGGGCGGTCTGGAAGGGCCAAGCAGAGGGACCTGGGAGCCAGACTGATGGCGGTTCTGGGGGCCTCTCTTGGCCTCGGAGCTTCACGTCAGTGGAAGGGAATTTGCTTTTCTTCGTATACTGTCTTTAGGTTTTGTTTCTTCTTCTTGGTTTACACCACCTCTAACTTAGTCCCACCCTGTTCCTGGCCGGGCCCTTGCAGATACCTTCCAGCCTGTCTCCTCGGTTCCATTCTCCCTCCCTTTGTACATGGAGACCCCTCAGAACCTGGGACAAATCTACCAGAACCCTCCTGGAACTCCCTGTCTCCTTGTGAATGATTACAAACATAGCCCAGCATTCAGGGCCTCAGTAATTGAGCTGCTTCCTGTCGACTCTCTACCAGACCTTGGCACACACCCTCCCTGCCGGTGCTCCTTGTGCTCCTTCCTCCCTTGTGACACTGCTTCTCTCTTGTTCAAAACCTAGCTTAGGTCCTCCCACTGCTGCAGAGCTGGCCCCATACCCATGAACTACAAATGACACTTTTAGTTTATACATATTTAATAATTACGTGACTCTTCATTTCAGTGCACCGTGAGGGTGGGGTGGGATTTTGAATTCTGAAATGAATAGTGTTCTAGCCCTGCCCGGAGAGGCGCTCTGTGTATTGGCCCAAAGGGAGGCGTTAAGGGAACAGAGGCGCCTGTGTGAGCTAGGAACTGTGCTGGGGGCCTTCTAACATTCTAGCTCACTGAACCCTCTTACCTTGTGAGCTGGGCCTTTCACCCCCCATGGTGACTTTCTCAGAATCACACAACTAATGGGACCGAAACCTGGTGAGGTCTGCAACAGCCTTTGTGCTTCCAACCACCCAGCTGGGCTCCCACGGTGTTGGGTGGAGGTGGGGGACAGGTCAGGGGGTCAGAACTGGCTGGTCTGTACCCTGTTCGCGCCAATGCCAGCGGGTGGGACTTTCCTCCTGGGTTGAGGCCAGGCAATGCTAGGGCTTTGCCTCCACGTTAGTCCTTTGTTGGGATCTTTTCTGTTCCCCACATAGATGGTGATCCCCTTTGGGGGAGACTCTGGTTCTTTATTCTCCTGGGGCCAAGGAACGTGGCCTTGCCTGCTTGCCTCCAGCAGTTTTTAGGCAGACTTCTGAAACCAAATTGCTGTTTCTGATTAATTCACTCTTAGGGGCACAGAACCACCCTTTGCATACTTAAAAAAAAAATTGCAGTAAAATGCGCATAACATGAAATTTATCATCTTAACCATCTTTAAGTGTACAGTTCAGTTACATCAGCAGTATTGTGCAACCGCCGTGAACATTGAACTCCAGAACTGTTTTTATCCTGCCAAATTGAAACTCTGTACTCATTAAACAACTCGCATTTCCCTCTGTACCTCCCCTCATTCCCTGGCAACCCCCGTCTCTGAGTTTGATGACCCTAAGTATGAATGGAATCATATAGCGTTTGTCCTTTTGTGACTGGCTTATTTCACTTGACATAATCAAGATTCATCTATCTTGGAGCAAGTGTCAGAATTTTTTTCTTTTTCTTTTTTTTTTTTTTTTTTAAAGATTGTTTTGTGGGGGTGCCTGGGTGGCTCAGTGGGTTAAGCCTCTGCCTTCAGCTCAGGTCATGATCCCAGGGTCCTGGGATCGAGCCCCATATCAGACTCCCTGCTCTGTGGGGAGCCTGCTTCCCCCTCTGCCCGAAACTCCTCCTACTTATGCTCTCTCTCTCCCGTTCTCTGTCAAATAAGTAAAATCTTGGGGCGCCTGGTTAAGCCTCTGCCTTCGGCTTAGGTCATGATCCCAGGGGCCAGGGATCGAGCCCCACATCGGGCTCTCTGTTCAGCAGGGAGCCTGCTTCCTCCTCTCTCTTCCTGCCTCTCTGCCTACTTGTGATCTCTGTCTGTCAAATAAATAAATAAAATCTTAAAAAAAAAAAGTAAAATCTTAAAAAAAAATTTTTATTTATTTATTTTAGAGAGAGATTGAGAGAGAACATGCGAGCAGGGGGAGGGATAGAGAGAGAGGGAGAGAGAGAATCTCCAGCAGTTCCCCCACTGGGCTAGGAGCCCAATGCAGTCTCAGTCCCACAACCCTGAGATCATGACCAGAGCTGAAATCAAGAATCAGATGCTTAACTGATTGAGCCACCCTGGCGCCCCATAATTTTTTCCTTTTTTAAGGTTCAATAATATTCTGTTGTGTGGATAGACCACATTTGTTCCATTCATCCATCTTTGGACCCTTGGCTTGCTTCTATCTTTAGGCAATTGTAAATAATGTTGCTATGAACAGAGGTGTGCAAATACTTACTTGTGTTCCTGCTTTTAGCTATTTTGAGTATATTCCGAGAAGTGGAATTGTTGGATATGGTACCACTATTTTTTTTTAAAGATTTTATTTATTTATTTGACAGACAGATCACAAGTAGGCAGAGAGGCAGGCAGAGAGAGAGAGAAGGGGGAAGCAGGTTCCTCGATGAGCAGAGAGCCTGATGCAGAGCTCAATCCTAGGACCCTGGGGATCATGACCTGAGCCAAAGGCAGAGGCTTTAACCCACTGCTTTAACCAGGCACCCCGGTACCACTATTTTTAATTTTTTTGAGGAACCTCCATACTGTTTCCCACAGTGGCTGCACTATTTGATCTTCCCACCAGCAGTGTCCAAGGGTTCTAGTTTCCCCACACCCTTGCTGACGTCGTTAGGGTAGCAGCCATCCTAATAGGTGTGAGGTGGTTGCATGGTTTCTGGGGGTCTGTTAAGTACCCACATAAATCCAGGATCGCTCAGCACTTACGTGAAGGGTGTGTGAAGTCTTGTGGAGACTTCATTTCTCGCAGGTCGTATTTGCTAAATGATGCTGTTTGGTGGTTGTTGGACAAAATTGCTTTGTTAGTAGCCACATAGCCTTCTGGATTTTGAGGCAGTGGTGGAACAGAGGGCCTTCACAGGTCACTTGTGGCCTCAGTGACAGAGCAGGAGTGAGAGCCCCCGGTGGGGCTGGTAGCATTATCATGGCCCTGGGTGAATTGAGGTCCTCCAGGAGAAGCTACCTCCTGGCTTGGGGGAAAGCTCACTGCCCTGGGTACACAGGTTGCAGTGTGATGGGGTTGGAGGAAAGTGGGACAGCCCCCCAGGGTCTCTGAGTGCCAGCCGTGCTTGGTGCTGGTGAGACATAGTCACCACCCTTAGCGAGTTCCACTGATGGGGAGATAAACATGTCTTCAGTGCCCAGGGCAGCCTGCAAGAAGTCGGGACAAGGCCCCGGGAAGGTTCAGAAGAGAGCAGAAGGCAGGTTCCTGAGAAGCACTGCCCGAACCTGATTTTGCAGGACCAGTAGGAGCGGGCCTGAAAGAGAAGGGAGTTGGGGGAGGGAACAAGCCAGGGGGCTTGTCACTGAACTTCATCAAATGGGTGCTTGTGTTTGAGAGAATGTCCTAAGGGCTCTTTGTTTTCCAAACTTGATAGACTTAAGGAGAAGGGTGTGGGAGGTTACCTGCTTCCGAGCCCCACCACGGACAGGGTGGGGTGGGTGAAGGCAAAGGAAGCAGCCTTTGGAGCGGTCTCCCAGAAGCCCCATTGCAGTCCCCAATGTGGTGGTGGGAAGGCTGCCTTGGACGAAGGCGCACCGCCCTCCCCGCCCTCCTGTGGCCCAGGCTGATGGGGAAGAGGGCTCCTCTGGGTGGCCATGGGCCTTCCCCGGCTTCCCCCGGCTCCTGCAGCCCAGACGCTGCCGGCTCTTTGTTCTTTGGTACCCACTGTTTGTTTGCCTTTCATCGAATGGGCGTTGAGCTCATTCTTGTTGCAGAATGAGACAATAAGAAGTGTATTCTGTGTGAAGTGTGGGTCCCTGCTTTCTCACCCTTACCCTGCTCCCCCGAGGTAGCCCCGTCGGTCGCTTAGTGTGCGGTCCGTGTGCCACGAAGTTTCTTTTGTACAGCGGGATCCTGCCGTGGGTTTCACTGTGCAGCTTGCTTTTGTCATGCCGCCGTGTGTCCGGGAGCTCTTCCCCCAGTGGCGGATTCCTTACTACCTCCTTGTGCAGAGCGCCCCGTACAACAGACACACATTTACTCGGCCGGCCGTGCTCAGACTAGGAGGCAGTGGGGTTTTGTCCTTGGAAACAGTGCTGTAGCAACGTATGTTTGTGCACCAGTGTTGTTGGTCTGCCTTCCCAGCAGTAAAAACCTGGGTCAGGCTCTAGAAGTATTGGAAGCTTCCAGAGAGACTGCCAGACTCGGAAACTGTGTTCCACATGGGACTCTCACGACAGAGCCCGAGTTCCTGTTTCGGCCTCATCAGTGCCGGCTGTCTCCTGCACGTCTGCGGACGGAAAAGGCATCTGGCTGGTGGTGGTCCATGCTTCTTGGAAAACCAGCTCTGGGACGTGTGCACTAAAGCTTGCGGCCTCTGGCCAGCTCCCTCCGTCGTGGGCAAATGCAGAGACCGTGCCTGCGGCCGGGCTGCGGAGTCTCTGTTCCGCCTGCCTTCTTGGCGCTGCCTGCCTGCCTGCCTGCCGTGAGGGGCCCACAGTTGTCTGCTGCCGTGCCCGGGTAGTGACCCTGATGCCCACACTCACAGTCCCTGCACGTTACTGGTGACACGCTAGCCTTGACAATCCATGGGGTCTCCCTCCTCGTGGCTAACCCGAGATAGTACACGAAAGCCGGGCATTTTGCACATCTTTATTCAGGGTCAGGACAGAGGAAAATTCTCTCTGCTCCCAATCAGAAGAACACTGTCAAAGGCTGGATGGCAGATTTGGGTCCCTGCCAGCGAGCTAGAAAGGGAGCGGGGGGAGGAGGGAACTGCCACTTACTGAAGGTTGCTGGTCATTCTCCTTGCAGCAACCTCTAAGGCAGTGGTGTGATTTTTCTCTGATTTATAGCGAGGCTGTGTCACATGCCGGCGACCTCCCAGGGAGTAAGTGACAGAGCCCAGAGGTGAATCTAGGTTTGCCATGAAGTGCTACCGCTGCTTAAAAATCTTAAAAAAAAGGGGAGGGAGAGAGCGCCTGGGTGGCTCAGTGGGTTAAGGCTCTGCCTTCGGCTCAGGTGATGATCTTGGGGTCCTGGAATCGAGTCCCGCATCGAGCTCTCTGCTCTATGGGGAGCCTGCTTCCCCTCTTTCTCTCTGCCTGTTGCTCTGTCTACTTGTGATCTCTCTCTGTCAAATAAACAAATAAAAATCTTAAAAAAAACAAAAGCGCTACTGCTGCTCATGGGTTGGCCCCAAGCCGATCCCAAGGGATGCCATCCCAGAGATCCTCCCCCTAGAGGTGAGGATGAACTAGAATCTCCTTCCCAGTGGGCCTTGAGAATCTCTTGGTCACCTGGAAAAAGACACTGCAGTTTCTCCACCTGCATGGCTAGGCCCTGGCCTGGGGCTGCCCAGGTAATCACGGTTTCCGTGAACTCCTGGGGACCACCTTCGTGAATCTCTTGTATCCAGGAGTCACCTATGCTGCTATTTATAGAATATATTTATTTTTTATATCGAGTCACTTTTTCTACTTGGGCAAATTTGCTTTTAAAGGACCTTTATTACTACTGAACATTGAAACCAGTTTCACTTGGCAGTGATCCAAAATACCATAAACATAATAAAAAATAAATAAACACAGAGAGACCAAAACAAGGTTAGTCCAGTTGGGGCCTGTTGCCGTCCTAGGGCTCCCAGCTGAGGCCCCCTCCTTGTGAGAACAGGAAGCATTCATAGTGTTGGTGCAGCCAAACTAGGGCAGAAGCAGGAGAGTCTCAAGAGGACTGATTCAGTGTTTGAACACCACCTCCCTGGCCCACTTAAAGTCACCCACTGGTGGTCCAGCGCAGGGAACAGCACATTCCAACACTTCAGTTCTTATCATAAGAGCCTGTCCCCACCCATAGGGGCTCCCTGCTCGGTTGGAGAATAAAGGCTACAAAGCACCACTTCTCATAGCTCAGTCACACACCCCCCCCCCATTCCATAACTTGATCTATGCCAGGAGGGGTCTACGAAAAATGTAATCAGAGTAATTAGGACATCAGAGGCCGTGGCTTAGTGAGTGTGGCATGTGAGCCACACCTTGCAGAAGGGCAGAACCTGACCCGACAGCAAGAGAGGCAGAGAGGGGAACCATCCTAGTGGAGGCAAGGGCAGAAGGGAAGGCTCAGAAACAGGCAGTGTGCCATGAAAATGGGCAAGATCCGAGGTAGCCAGAAGCTAGCAGACCACTCCACAAAGAGCAGGCTGGGGCACCTGGGTGGCTCAGTGGGTAAAGCCTCTGCCTTTGGCTCAGGTCGTGATCCCAGGGTCCTGGGATCCAGCCCCACATCGGGCTCTCTGCTCAGCAGGGAGCCTGCTTCCTCTCTCTGTCTCTCTCTGCCTGCCTCTCTGTCTACTGTGATCTCTGTCTGTCAAATAAATAAATAAAATCTTTTTTTTAAAGATTTTTTTTTTAAAGATCTTTTTTTTTTTTAAGATTTTATTTATTTATTTGACAGACAGGGATTACAGGTAGGCAGAGAGGCGGGCAGAGAGGGAGGAAGGGAAGCAGGCTCCCTGCTGAGCAGAGAGCCTGATGTGGGGCTCGATCCCAGGACCCTGGGATCATGACCTGAGCCGAAGGCAGAGGCTTTAATCCACTGAGCCACCCAGGCGCCTGGGATCATGACCTGAGCCGAAGGCAGAGGCTTTAATCCACTGAGCCACCCAGGCGCCGCCCCCCGCCCCCACACATTTTGAGCCCTGTTTGGCACTGTCACTTTCTGGCGTTGCCCACAACCCACTGTGAATAGGCCTGTGTCCGTACCCCAGCCCTGCCCTCGGAGTCAGCATGCCCACATCTCATGGCCTGGCTGGCTTTGGTCCAGAGGGGTATGGGAGGGAGGCTCTATGGCCAGTGAGAGAAAGAGAACCAGACGCTCCATCACTCTCCAGCTTCTGTTGCTCTCACTTGTTGCAAGAGGAGGTGTGGACAGTGGAGAGGGGCACAGGGCTGCTGAGCAGGCTGTACTCTGGGGCTACTCCTGCATTGAGAATGGAGAGCCTCTGTCTCATTTGCTCGAAGCTCTGTATGGGCCAGCACCAGCCCTGAAGAGCTGTGGCCTTCCCTTGCTGGGCTCCACACCCCCTCCTAGGTAGGGACCAGGCGGCATTGCTCTTGGTATCCAGAGGGCCCAGTGCTGCTAGTTTCAATGCAAGGTCAAGGTGTAGAATTTACTTCAGAATTTACTTGGTCTATGTCAACTTAAATTGGTTTCAAAGTGAAACTATTAGACTGGGGAAGGTGTGTGCTGGGAAGAGTACATACTGGTTTTTTGAAAATAGAACAAAAGTTTTTCTTTATTTTAATATTCTGATCCCTTGTGCTGCAGAAAAGTTAAAGATAGATCGAAGTCTGTGTACTTCCTGGAAAGAACAAAAGCTTTGAAATCAGACTTCATCTTGAGTCTCAGCTCTACTAACCTGTTTGAGCGTCAGCTTCCTTATCTGTAAAATGGGACACTATTCCTACT
This sequence comes from Mellivora capensis, assembly GCA_004024625.1. Taxonomy (NCBI): domain Eukaryota; kingdom Metazoa; phylum Chordata; class Mammalia; order Carnivora; family Mustelidae; genus Mellivora; species Mellivora capensis. The sequence continues at coordinate 47,159 of PISX010009934.1, read as the reverse complement.
TTTTAGAGTGGGGGCAGTAGATGAGACATGTGATAGAACTTCCATACCAAAAAGCACAGACCTAGTGGCTTAAACACTTATTTTCTCACAGTTCTGGAGGTGAGAAGTTAAAAAAGATCAAGGTATATAGGTTTGCTTTCTCTTGAGGCCTCTCTCCTTGGCATACTGATGCTGCCTTCTTGCTGTGTCCTTACATGGCCTAACTCTGTTTGCACGCATCCCTGCTATCTCCTGGTGTGTCCACATTTCCTCTTAGAAGGATATCGGTCGGGGTGCCTGGGTGGCTCAGTGGGTTAAAGCCTCTGCCTTCGGCTCAGGTCATGATCTCGGTCGGGGTCCTGGGATCGAGCCCCGTGTCGGGCTCTCTGCTCAAGCGGGGAGTCTGCTTCCTCCTCTCTCTCTCTGCCTACTTGTGATCTGTCAAATAAATAAATAAAAATCTTGGGACGCCTGGGTGGCTCAGTTGGTTAAGCAGCTGCCTTCGGCTTGGGTCATGATCCCAGCATCCTAGGATCGAGTCCCACATCGGGCTCCTTGCTCGGCAGGGAGCCTGCTTCTCCCTCTGCCTCCGTCTGCCAGTGCTCACTCTCTGTCTCTGACAAATTAATAAATAAAATCTTTAAAAATAAATAAATAAATAAATAAATAAAAATCTTAAAAAAAAAAAAAGGATATCGGTCAGTTTGGATTAGGGCCCACTCTACCGTCTTCATTTTACCTTTATCATTTCTTTAAAGACCTAGCTTGGAATATAGTCCCGTTTAACATACAAATTTCGGAGAGTGGTGGGCTGAGGGTTAGCGCGCATACAAATTAACCCATAGCATTTGCAAAATAGCCTGATGCATGGTGGCTAGCTCTTCCTGTTTAATTCTGTGTTCTTGAATTCTCAACTCTTTCTTGCCACAGAGTGTGTCTGGTGTGTGTGGTTGTCCCGAGGGCTGGTAGTTCTATTCAGGGTCTTCCTAACCCCCAGGTGCTTTCTGTTAAAAGTAGACCAATATGGTTGACTCACATGTAGAGACCAAACAGGCTTCCTTCAGCTTCTGGACCAGCTAAGGGTCAGTAACTCATTGTTCAGCAAAACCCAGGGTGACTTTATTTTTATTTATTTATTTTTTTTTTTTAAGATTCCACTTATTCACTTAACAGAGAGAGAGATCACAAGTAGGCAGAGCAGCAGGCAGAGGTGGGGGGGGGGGGAAGCAGGCTCCCCGCTGAGCAGAGAGCCCGATGAGGGGCTCGATCCCAGGACCCTGAGATCATGACCTGAGCTGAAGGCAGAGACTTAACCACTGAGCCACTCACGCACCCCTATTTTTTTTAATTTTTAAAAGATTTTATTCATTTATTTGAGAGAGAGAGAGACAGTGAGAACATGAGAAGGGAGAAAGTCGGAGGGAGAAGCAGACTCCCCGTGGAGCTGGGAGTCTGCTCCGGAGCTCGATTCCCGGACTCCAGGATCATGACCTGAGCAGTTGCTGAACCAACTGAGCCACCCAGGTGCCCCAGGCTTGACTTAACAAAGTTAGCAAAAGATTATTCTTTTAGTGTATAAAAATTAAGATAGGAAGGAGCAAAGTGTTAATAAAAATGGATTAGGTGAAACATTGTGAGTAAAAGAAGCCAGACACAAAAGGCCACATGTTACATGATTCGACTTACATGAAATGTCCAGGATAGGCCAATTTATACAGAGAGAAAGCAGATTAGTGGTTGGGGGCGCGTGGGATGGGGGGGGGGCAGTGGGCAGCAAATGCCCATGGGTACAGCATTTGTTTTTGGGTGGAGGAGAATATTCTGGAATTAGATGGTGGTGATGGTTGCACAATTCTGTGACTATACCAGAAGCCACTGAATTGTACCACTTCTAAAGGGTGAATTTTATAGCATGTGAATTATATCTCAATAAAGCTGCTATAAAAATTTTGAATTAGGGTGCTGGCAGGCTTCTGTGAATGGCTTTCCTTCTTTTCTCTGTTCCTCAAGTTTTCTGTAATTACCTTTTTTAAGTGGAGAAACCCAGAGTCCTACATTTCATGAAGATGACCTGGGATCCAATTTTGTGTGGTGCCGAATGCTAGCGATGCAAAGAAAATCCCTGTGAAATATTAAGGGGTTGGGGTGCCTGGGTGGCTCAGCAGGTTAAACCTCTGCCTTTGGCTCAGGTCATGCTCTCAGAGTCTTGGGATCGAGCCCTGCATCGGGCTCTCTGCTCAGCAGGGAGTCTGCTTTTCCCCCATTTCTCTGCCTGCCTCTGCCTACTTATGATCTCTCTCTCTGTCAAATAAATAAATAAAATCTAAAAAAAAGAGAGAACTATTAAGGGGTCACTTTGGGTCCTAAAACATCAACCACCAACTAGGATTTACAGGCCTATAAATAAAGAGAAAGCGGGTATGTATGCAAGGAAGCTTAATGAATTTGATGAGTGTAATGCGGTCTCTTAAGAGAGAGTCTGCCCTCTCAGTAGCAGATCTGTGGGTCTTAGGTGTGTTAGCGCTTTATTGTCTCGTGCAGTCCAGCTGATATCGGGCGTTCAAATTCAGGTTTGTTTCCTTGTGTATGGATTCTCTTAGAGAACTGCTCGCTCCCAGTTTGACAGTGTTTTCAATCCAAGAGATTTCTGAGCCATATATATTTTTAATATGTTAAATAATTCACCAAGGAACGTGTGTGTGTGTGTGTGTGTGTGTGTGTGTGTTTGTGGAAACATTGGTGGCTGCCTCACTTCCAATGTGCCCGTTTCTCCCCAGTTTTTAACCCCGCTGGTCCTAGAGGCAGTCTGCTTCTTGGTTAATGACATAAAATCATCTTTGAAAGAAAAGCTAAAGACTTCTGCATTCTCTTTCGCCAGTTTTCTGCTTTAAATCTACCCTTTGGTATTTGCAAAGGTCAGATGAGCTATTTTGGTGGCCGCGGCCCTGATTAATGGGAAATCATACATTTCCATTGGCCCCCGAGGATGAAGGATTAGTGCGGCGGCAGCGGCGGCGGCGGGCAGCATCTGCTGTAATGTCAGAAGCGTGGTGTTGGGAATTGCAGGAGCAGCAGGCCCATGAAAAATGTAGGAGGAGGGAAGCTCCTCTAGCGTTAGCCCCTGACGCGTTTTTCTCCGTTTGCAATCATGCAGACATCTCCAGGAGCATTTGTTCTCCTCCGTTAAGCCTTGTCGCTAAGAATTTAATATGGAGAGTGCAAGTACCCCGTTCCTGAGAGGGCTGTGGGCCCCGTGTGGAGGTCTCGAGCTACCCTGCCAGAAGGTTCCTCTGTTCCCTGAGAGTCGGCATGTTTGTGTTCGGCTTCTTACCCCTCCTCGGAGGAGATGTCGGTTTTATTCCAAGTTAAATAAAAAGCGTTGTGTTGGCTCCGGGATTTTTGCAAGAAAAGCAGGTGCCTGGTGCGCTGGCGGGGGGTGGATAATTGAACGCAGGGCTACCTGTCCCCACCCAGGAGCAGATGGTCGACGTCAGTTCGTCTTGTGACCTTTCTTTGCTTCTAAGACACCAAATCTCTGAGCCCACGGATCATAAATATTCTTTAGGTTTGTAGCCATAGAGGTAAGAGGAGTGTCAAGCTGTTATCACTTCCCGTTCGTCGGGAACCTTTGGAAGGAAACCATCACGGCATTTTTTAGGCACTAAATAAGCCTCCCGCAGCCGTGGGCTTTACAGACACATGAAGGGCACCGCAGCAAGGCTGTCTCAGCCAAGGTCAGGAAGGGGCCCTCTGCTCAGTGTCCTGCCGTCTTCCCCTGTCCAGGCACTGGGCAGCCTGTTCCAGAAGCCACTTCATGCCAGGCACTGGGATGGCTGGCATGGCCTCTGCCTGTCTGCCCGGGGGCCCCAGTTTTTAAGACACGACTAGTGATAATAGTCATAGCCACCTTGTATTGATGGGGAAGAAGGAGAGGGGTGTCCTCTCCTTGCCCAGGAGCCCATGTTCTCATCGAGAGGCAGACCCATACACGAGTGAAGCATGGGGGTGTCCTGATAACGGGGCTGTGCTGGGGCAGCGTCAGGAGGTGACATCTTGAGCTGGTCTCCTGCAGGAGCTTATAAGGAGGGGGTGGGGCACACTAGGAAGAGGGGACATTAGAGAAAAGGTCCCTGGGGGAGGGGTGTGGGGAGAAGGCAGCTAGCCCCAGGCTCTGGTGTCTGTGTGGGGCCCAGTGAGGGCAGAGGGCGCGGTGAGGGCCGGTGAATGACAGTCACCCAGAGAATCAGGTTGAGGAGAGCACACATTATCTGGAGTTAATGGGGGAGCTCAGGGAGGTTTTTCACGTGCACGGGGAGCATGTGATCATATTTTTGTTTTGGGGAGACCGTCTTGGGGTAGCGTGGAGGGTGGGCTGTGGGAAGGGAGACTGTGGCTGCAGGAGCAGCTCCCCAAAGAGAGCCGAGCAGGCGGCCTGAGCCTCTCACTGCTCCTTCCTCCTCCTCCTTAATCCTCTGTTCTCCTTCAGATCATCCAAGTCCTTTCCACACCCTGGTCTTGCTTCTTTTCTTTTCTGGACTTCCTGGAAGTAGGGCTCCTTGGCCCCTGCCCCCCAATAGCAGCATGGGGTGCCACCATCAGACCCTCAGTGGAGACTGCGTGCCTCTTGGAACTCCCTGATTGAGATTAGCAGCCCTGGGGCTCCTGAGTGTTGCCCGTGACCTCATGGGGCTGGACCATACGGTACAGGAGGGAAGGAGGAGGGCTTTATAGCAATTATGGCAGTGGGTTGAAGAGGACTCAGGTTGGGGACGGACAGCCACCACCTCTGCCTTTTACATTCTCTAGGAGTGGAGATGATTTTTTTTTCTTTGTACTTTTTGTTGTGGATAATTTCAAACATAAGTGGGAATAGGGAAAAGAAGATAGTGAACTTCTGTGTACCCATGACTCAGCTCCAATGGTTCTCAACATCTGGCCCCTCCCATCTTGTCTAATCTTCCCATCTCCCCCACCCCATTATTTGGAGATTCCAGAGCTCATATAATTTTATCCATAAACACTGAAGTGTATGTCTGTAAAGATAAAGACCTTCTATTGCACTGAGTCCCAGCTTTGTCGCGTATACAGTGGGAATGACTTGTCTTCATTCAGGGCTGTTGTGGTGAGGGCCTTCCCCAGGATCGCAGTGGCTCTCTCTTCTTCACAACCTGCTGGGTGCCAGGGACCACGTGGGCACCAAGAGCACAACGTCAGGGGCAGACAATCCCGGGGTCCTTCCTCGGCCCCAGCATTCACCTCCCGTGTCTTTGGGGCATGGTGCTCAGTCTGAGCCTCGGTGTCCTCGCCTTTAAAATGGGGGCAGTAGTAGCTACCTCATTGGGTAGTTTTAAGGTTGAAATGAGCCTGTGTATCAGCACATAATAAATTTTAATACACAGTAGTTGTTACCTCAATCATCCTTTATTATTTATTTATTTATTTATTTTTTGGAGATTTTATTTATTTCACAGAGAGCGCACAACACGGGGAGCAGCAGGCAGAGGGAGAGGGAGAAGCAGGCTCACTGAGTAGGGAGCCCAGTGCGGGACTCGATCCTAGGACCCCGGGATCCTGTCCTGAGCTGAAAGCAGACGCTTAACGATCGAGTCACCCAGGCGCCCCTAAACATCCTTTGAGTGCAGATATTATTTCTGATTCTCATAGCCATCCTGCCAAGTTTTGGTTATTCCCCATTTTACAAATGAAATGACAGAGGCTTAAAACCAGGATGAAGCAGGGGAGCCTGGGTGGCTTAGTTGGTTAAGCGTCTGACTCTTGGTTTTTGGCTCAGGTCGTGATCTCATGGGTTGTGGGATTGAGCCCTGCGTGGAACCTGCTTAAGATTTCTCTCCCTCCTTCTCCCTCTGCACAGCCCCCTGACCTGCACTAGCCTGCTCACTCTCAAAAAAAAAAAAAGAAAAGAAAAGAAACTTGCTCTGCGGCCGTGTGAAAAAGAACATGGTGAGCCTGGGTCAGGCCAACCAAGGTCATGCAGTCCTTACCTTAGTCTGTTTGAAGCCAGTCCTGGTTTTGCAGAAGCTGATGATCCATGTTGCAGATTTTCCCTACCCTCCTTTGTCCACATCTCCTGCCTTTTCCCTGCTTCTCATTTTGGGAGCTTATTAGTGGCCATCAGCACCTGCACTGGAAAGAAATAACGAGAGCAGGACGAGGAAGAAAATTCACATAAAAAGGTTCACATCAGCCCTATTGTGCTAAGTTTGAGTGAAAAGGGGCTGAAACTCTAAGGCAAAATGAGGTTCACAGGTTATCTGTGGATTTTTGTTTTTCCATCAGCCAAGATAGTGAAGAGTGGACAGGGCTAATTTGTCCATTTCAAGTGTAAAATGGCTCAGAATGGAAAATGAAGATCGTGTGGCCCAGGCGGAAATCAAAGGCAGACCTGACTAACTCACTGCCTGGCTGGTCCCATTGTTCCACATTGCCTCTGGGGCAGACAGGTTCCAGAGCCACGGGCAAAGAGTGGAGGCCTGCCTTAGGAGATGAGCCCCTGGCTCGCAATCCCTACTCGGAAAGGTCTGGTCTGGTTCTGGCTGGATGGGAGTCAGTGTCATCATCCCAGTACTCAACATTTTGTCTTGCTTCCCCTATGTGTTTCTTTTCCCTTGTGCGGTGACGTTCTCCTTCATCCAACTTCATAAACAAGGAAGCCAAACAGATAAGTGAGTTGTCTGTGGCCATCGGGGCAGAGCTAGGAGTTGCATGGCATGTTTAGACCACAGCCAGTCCCCTTCCTGCACCACCACAGAAGCCTCTGGAACGGACTTGTCAGCGGTGCCCTCTCAAGCATGTGAACAGCAGCATTGCCCGGGTGGAACAGGAACTCCGGGGGCCTGTGGCTCCCCGCCAAGGAGCTCGGCGTGCCGTGCTGCGAATTGTGACAGTTAGCAAACACATGAGGCTTTGCTACTAAGATGGCCCGTGTCCGCCTGTTTACTGTTTACTGGAGAAATGGTCTTCTCCTGGGGGGTGGGGTAGTGTGTTCTGGGGTATCCTGCCTGGGACAGCCATCATCTGTGGCGGTTAACCGCATCCTACCTCCCCTCCCCAAATAACCACAGAACAGATTTCAGGGGCAGGCTGAGAATCCCAGTGGCTCAGATCTCCCAGGTATGATTTGCAGGGTCCGTGGAGAAGCCTTCCCTCCCTTTTGGGTAGGAATGCAAAACCGATCACCTCCTTGCTGGAATGACAGCCTGGCTTTCTTGGGATTCAGCCAAGAAAACAATTTATGAGACTGACCCACACACTTAACTAGCTAAAGCTTTGGGCTGTGATCCAGAATCCTTATTATGGAAAGCAGAGTTAAAATTGTTCCCTCTGAAACCCTGTGGCTATTTATTTGAATTAGCGAGGTCACCCCAATGACAGCTGTGGAGACCAGGCTTTAATTAGAAGAAGAATTTGCCCTGAACTTCATCACAGTGGCATTTCTGAGGGTCTTGAGTGTTTTTCTTTCTTCCTTCTTTCAGCCTTACTTTATAGCTAGTCTTTGTTCAAAGAGCTCATTTTCCCCCTGGATCCTTTCATTCCCCAAGTTCTCCAGCAATCACGGGGCTCTCTCTCGCCAATGGCATGCTCCGAGGAGCCCAGCCAGAAGCCTGCTTCTGAAACGCAGGCTCTCCCTCTTCCTGGCCGCATGACCTTCTGGACAAGTTACCTCACTTGTCTGAGCCTCAGTTTTCTCAGCTATAAAATGGGTCTAATAATACTGATTGCATAGCACTAGATGAAGCTACCGTTTATTGAATGCCTTTGCTGTCGGCCGGGCAGTATTCTCGGTATTTGCTGCGTATAAGCTCATCTCATCTTAGTAACACCCAGATGAAGCCAAATTCTTTTTTTTTTTTTTAAGATTTTATTTATTTACTTGACAGAGATCACAAGTAGGCAGAGAGGCAGGCAGAGAGAGAGGAGGAAGCAGGCTCCCCGCTGAGCAGAGAGCCCGACGTGGGGCTCGATCCCAGGACCCTGAGATCATGACCTGAGCTGAAGGCAGAGGCTTAACCCACTGAGCCACCCAGGCACCCCCAGAAATGAACTCTTCTTAAAAAGAGCCGTAGGCTTGTGATCTCTGTCTGTCAAATAAATAAATAAATCTTTGGAAAAAAAAAAAAAAAAGAGCCATAGGGGCGTCTGGGTAGCTCAGTCGTTAAGCGGCTGCCTTCGGCTCAGGGCATGATCCTGGGGTCCTGGGATTGAGCCATGCACGGGGCTCCCTGCTCAGTGGGAAGTCTGCTTCTCACTCCCTCTGCTTGTGTTCCCTCTCTTGCTGTGTCTCTCTGTCAAATAAATAAATAAAAATCTTTTTAAAATAAATAAATAAATAAAAAGAACCGTGATGCCATTACTGTACTTCAGAAATCAACAATTATTCCTGAATATTGGATATATAGTTAGTATTCAAATTTGTAGTTGCCTCATAATGTCTTTCTTATAAGTTTTTTAAATTTTTTAAAAAACTTTTATTTGACAGATCACAAGTAGGCAGAGAGGCAGGCAGAGAGAGAGAGGGGGAAGCAGGCTCCGCGCTGAGCAGAAAGCCCAACTCGGAGCTCTATCCCAGGACCCTGAGAGCATGACCTGAGCTGAAGGCAGAGGCTTAACCCACTGAGCCACCCGGGCGCCCGCATAATTTTTTTTTTTTTTAAGATTTTATCTATTTATTTGTCAGAGAGAGAGAGAGCGAGCGAGCACTGGCAGGCAGAGGCAGAGGGAGAAGCAGGCTCCCTGCTGAGCAAGGAGCCCGATGTGGGACTTGATCCCAGGACGCTGGGATCATGACCTGAGCCGAAGGCAGCCGCTTAACCAACTGAGCCACCCAGGCATCCCCCGCATAATGTCTTCTTAAAAGAGATTTATTTATTGGAGAGAGAGCGCTGGCGTACACACAAATGCGCAAGGGGCAGAGGGAGAGGGAGAGACTTCCCACTGAGCATGGAGGCCCATGGACTCAGGGCTCCATCTCATCTCAAGACCCTGAGACCATGACCCAAGCTGAAACCAAGAATCGGACTTTTTTTTTTTTTTTAAGTTTGTTTGAATAGAACCTAATAAGGTCCAACATTACAATTAGTTGATACGCGTTTTATGTGTCTTTTAATCTCATTTGCTCCTGCTCTGTATTTATTTCATGTGCAATTTATTTGTGGGAGAAACCAGGTCATTTGTTCTATAGAGTTCTCCATAGCTTAGATTTTGCTGAGTGTATCTCCACGGTATCATTGAATATGTTCATGTTTCTTCGTTTCCCGTATTTCGTGGAAACTGGAAGTTGGATCTCCAGCCTGATCAAAGTCAGGTCTACGGTTTGGACAAGATGGCGCAGAGGTGCTGCATGGCTTTCTCAGGAGCCTCAGGAGAGCCAGGTTGTCTTTCTCTTGGTGACGTTCACAGCCATTGTTGATCAGTGCCTAGATCCATGGATTCTTTAGGGATTGTGGAATGCTTTCCAAACTGGATTTTAATTACCTAGAGGGCCTATTCCTCATGATGCCTCTCCCAGGGCTGGGCATAAAATAGACTTCAATAAGAATTAGTGCTAATGAAGGCATTCTTGCCCCTCTTCAACATTCTTGCTCACTGATTGGTCATTAAAATAGCCCTCCCTAGGGTGCCTGGCTGGCTGAGTTGGAAGAACATGTGACTCTTAATCTCAGGGTTGTGAGTTTGAGCCCCACGTTGGGTATAAAGTTGGGCTTAAATAAATAGATAAATCTTTAAAAAAAAAATGAAAGGGAGAAGTAGCCTTGCCTACGAAAAGGAATTAAATTGTCTCACCAACTCGGAGGCCTCACCACATTTTCAGTGTTCTGTGGTTTTCCTTCAACCTTCAGTCATTCAGAGGGCACTTGGTGTGGGGCATGATGAGACGGTCACTGAGGGGGTGTCAGCCAGCCTCGGGGCTCACCTGGGCTCTGCCCGAAGTGCAGTGTGGTGATCGCTGGCCGTGAGCTCTTAACAGCCCTCAGAGGCCTCTGCCGAGGTGAGAGTTAGGGTTCCTTCCAGATCTAAAAGCCAGCTGCTAACTTTTTGTTTGGCATCAGTCTCAACACCAAAAGGAAGGCAGTGTGAGGATGGAGAAGTCATCCAGAGAGGGCTGGCCTCACTTTGCACACCAAGGGAAGAGTTTAATTCAGATGGAAGATGCTTTTTTTTTTTTTTTTTAAGATTTTATCTGTTTAATTTGACAGAGAGCTCACAAGTAGGTAGAGAGGCAGGCAGAGAGAGAGGGGGAAGCAGGCTCCCCGCTGAGCAGAGAGCCCGATGTGGGGCTCGATCACAGGACCCTGAGATGATGACCTGAGCCGAAGGCAGAGGCCCAACCCACTGAGCCCCCCCTTTTTTAAAGGCAGAGGCCCAACCCACTGAGTCCCCCCTTTTTTAAAAGTTTATTTAAGTAATCTCTACACCCATCGTGGGGCCCTCACTCAAAGACCCTGAGATCAAGTTGCATGCTCTTCTGACTGAGCCAGCCAAGCGCCCCCAAACAGAAGATACTTTTTTTTCTTTTTTTTTTTTTAAGGTTTATTTATTTATTTGACAGAGAGATCCCAAGTAGGCAGAGAGGCAGGCAGAGAGAGAGGAGGAAGCAGGCTCCCTGTTGAGGAGAGAGCCCGTTGCGGGACTTGATCCCAGGACCCTGAGTTCATGGCCTGAGCCGAAGGCAGAGGCTTAACCCACTGAGCCACCCAGGCTCCCCTGGAAGATACTTCTCTGTATTGGGTGAAACAAATCAGTTAGATGCCGTCTGTCTATTGGGTTCTTCATTTTATCCCTTTCATCCCATCCCTGAGTAACTACATTATAACCTGCTGGTATATCGCTTGGGTTTCGACAGAGCTGGCTTCTGGTTCAGATCCCACTGTCTTGGGTCAGACAGAGCTGGATTCTGGTCCAGATCCCACTGCTCGCTATGTGTGTGTCTGGGCAAGTCCTCTAGCTTCTTTGAGCCTCACCTCCCAGGTGAGAATAAAAAATTTCCACGTTAGTCTCTTGGCAAGGATTAACTAAAGTAGCAAGGTAAGACAGCACGGATAGTGTAAGAAATGAGTAAGGTTAGTTGGTGGCATTTCCCAGTTCTCTGTGTCCTGGAACGAGTCCCTGCATGCTCACGTCAATGTGGGTAGAAGTGAAGTCTGGAGAGATTTGCAACCTCGTGGCTGATTTGAGTCTGGGAGGCTCCTGCAGGCCGGTGGGCCCTCCGTTCCCATGGGAGGAGCAAGCGGCTCCTGGCCTCTTCTCCCGAACCTCTCCGGGCAGGCGATTATCACGTGGAACATCTGGTTAGGCGCAGGGTTGCTGTCAACGTTATGCTGCGAATGAAGAAGGCAGTGTTGGGCCTTCCGTGAAATCAAAGGCGATCAGGGCCTCAGAGGTAGAAGGAGCCCTGTGGGTTACCAAGGGCAACACGTCTGGCAAAGCAGTCATCCCTTCTAGAATGTCCTGCCAGTTAGCTCCCAGCCCAGACTCGTAATACTTAAAAAGTGCTGCGCGGCTGATGGTCTCACAGCTGGCGCATCCCACTGTGGGCCTCCTCTCCAGTTAAACAGCAAGGGCTTTCTTCATTCTGTCTGAAATCTGCCTCCCTTTTGTCTCCACTTGCCAGTTGTGGGTGCTCTTTCCATGGCACCGTGCCACTGTCGGGGGGGGGGACAAGGTGACTTGGGTGAGGGGGGTCACACGGAGGTGGTCTTGGTGGCACTGTGTTTTTGTGGTTTTTTTTTTAAGATTTTATTTATTTATTTGACAGACAGAGATTACAAGTAGGCAAGAGAGGCAGGCAGGGAGAGAGGAGGAAGCAGGCTCTTCGTGGAGCAGAGAGCCCGATGTGGGGCTCGATCCCAGGACCCTGGGATCATGACCTGAGCTGAAAGCAGAGGCTTTAACCCACTGAGCCACCCAGGCGCCCCAGGTGGCACTGTGTTTTGAGAGAGCCCCCTCAGGGCACATGTGGCATGCCTGTGGCACTGCCTCTGTGTGGATCAGGGTGGAGAGCTTTCTAGGAACCTCAGGAACGGAGTGTCATTCTCTTTTGGGCAGTATCCGATGCGGGTGGGTTGTCGAGACATGGAAGGGACTGATGTGGGCACTGCCTGAAGCTCACGGGCTGTGATTTGGAGCGTGGTGTGGCGTGTTAACCTTTGCTCGCGCCCCCTCCACCCGGCGGCTCTCTGATGGCGTTGTGACTCTCCAGTGTGAGTGGTACTCACCCCTGCGCTGTTGAGTGCCTTCCAGCCCTGCACCGGCCCATTCCCGCAGCCCGCGGGAAAAGGCTCTGCAGCGTGTGGGCTGTGTGTCAGGGGCGGGCACTTTGTCAGCCGCAGACAGAGCTGCTAGTGAGCCGAGCGCCCACGGCAGCACCGGGGATGTGGATGGAGCCTGCTTGCTTTGGGCTATTGCATCGCTGGGGATGGCCCTCCCACAGTGGTGACACGAGAAAGCAGCAGAGCATCTTTGTTTCCTCCGGTGGGTATGGACCAGCCCTCACTGGCTAAAGACCTTTGGCCCGCACCACGCACACCTGTGAAATTCCCCCAGTTCCAAACCCGATGGGACCAGGTGCCGTGCGTAGAACAGGGCGGGTACTCAGCAGGAATGGATGTTGACATACGAGCTGCCTGCCGATACCTTGTCAGTTGACTCTTATCAAAGATAAAAGTAAAAAGTCCGGTATTTCTGGAGGAGGATTACAGTAGAATGCTTGTTCTAAAGGTAGAACAATAAAACAGACTTTTCTGTGGGAGGAGGAGGTCCCGTTGCACAGCCTGCTTTGAGGTGACCAGATAACTCTGGGAATATGTCCCACTTGGGGGACACCTGGGTGGCTCAGTCACTTGAGCATCTGCCTTCGGCTCAGGTCGTGGTCTCAGGTTCCTGGGATCAAGCCCCGAGTCAGGCTCCCTGCCTTTCCATTCTCCTTCTGCCGCTCCCCCTGCTTGTGCACGCATGTGCACAAGCTTTCTCTCTCTCTCTCTCTGTCAAATAAATAAAATCTTTTTTTCTTAAGGATTTTATTTATTTGACAGACGGAGATCACAAGTAGGCAGTGAAGCAGGCAGAGAGAGAGGAGGAAGCAGGCTCCCCACTGAGCAGAGAGCCCGATTCCGATTCCGGGGCTCGATCCCAGGAGCCTGGGATCATGACCTGAGCTGAAAGCAGAGGCTTTAACCCACTGAGCCACCCAGGCGCCCCAAAATAAATAAAATCTTTAAAAAAAAAATTCCACTGGGGTAGAGACAATCTGGCAGGTATTGCTCTCCTTTATCTTCGGGGTGCAGGGACTGATGGCCTCAGCCCTCCTTTGCTCTGCTGGCATTTGTCAAAACATGCTGTGGGTCAGGAGACCCTGAGTGTAGCGTCGTAGGAGGTCAGCTCTGCCGGGGACGAGAAGCGTGACCACTCGAGCTGACCCTGAATTACAAGTCCGCTTTAGAGTAAGGTGGTCGAATCAGAGAGGTTGAATTTAGGCTCTTACGCCTTTTTTCCCCCCAGAAAACTTAACAGCATGAAGAAATACAGAGGAGTAGAGAGAAATATTCATTATCCTGCTACCCAGAGGTCACTACTATAAACATTCTGGCATATTTCCTTCTTGTATTGTTAATGCATTTTTCTTTGCAGAGATTATACTGTAAATACAATTTGGTGCCCTGTTTTTTTAGTCACTTAACATATAATAAGCATTTTTAATTAAAATACTTTAATTAAAAGTATCACTTTAAAATGACTACATAATGTTGCATCATATGGATATACTCTAATTTACTTTACCAGTCCCTTAATGTTGAACATTCAGATTGTTTCTGTTTTCTTTTGTCCTTGTGGTTATAATTAACTTAGCAATTCAACATGGTAGGGCTTAAATCTTTGTCAGCATTTTAGATTATTTACTTTTTTTATAATTTCATGGATGAGTTTTTTATTACTTTTATTTATTTTTAAGTTTTTATTTATTTTTTTGTCTGAGTAAGCTCTACACCCAATGTGGGGCTCAAACTCATAACCCTGAGATCAGGAGTTGCACGCTTAACTGACTGAGCCAGCCAGGCGCCCATTTTTAAGATTCTTATTCCAAGGAATTGATACTGCTTTTTATTTGCTCAGCAATTATTAGGACCCAACCTAACCTGGTCTGGGTTGGAATGGAAGGACAAGTATGTGGAATGGGGCTAGGGAAGGCTTCCTTGAAGATGGGTTTTTAGGCCATGTTCTCAAGGTATTGAATGTTAACTAAGGTGGAAGCAGATGGGGACAGTGGGGGGAGAATGTCCCAGAAATCCAGACACAGGGAACAGACTGTGCAAATGCCCCAGAGCTACTCATAAGCACAGGCCTAGAGGAGCTGAGGCCAGAGGCCACAGAGGGTGTCGTGAGATGGGCTGGCAGTGAAGGCAGGGCAAGAGACAGCAAGGCCTGGTGACACATTGTAAACTCGACCCTAAAAGCAATGGGAAACCATAAAGGGGCTTTAAGCAGGCTAGTGACATGATGGGGCTTGTACTTTAGAAAGGTCACTCTGTCTGCAGTGTAGAGAATGGACAGGACCGGGCAGAAAAGGATTCTGGGAGACCGGTTAGGACTGCTGCACAAGAGGGGCTTCTCAGAATTGGCTAAACTGGCAGGGGAGAGGACATTTCCTCTAAATTTCCATTTCTTTAATTCCTACCGAGGGTGGATGCTTTTATGTTGATTTGCCATTTCTGACCTAACGGCTCCCGGAATGTTGCAAACTTTGAGACGGTGTGGTCAGACCCAGGATTCAGCTTTGCCTGGGAGCCCTCAAAGATCTAGCCAGGGGAGGCCATGCCCTGGGTCCCTGGGACCAGGATCGTGGCTTCTAAGGCACACTGTCCTCTGCTCTCTCCAGTCTTCCCAGAGCAGGCACTGTGACTGGGATGGTAGAAAACAGCATAGCACAGGACCCAGTGACCAGAAAGAGGTCACTTCTCTGCCATCAGAGCTGGAGAAAGAGCCCAGAATGCAGCAGACTCAGTTGCGGTCAGGGCACGCTCAGTGATTGGGGCAGCTTTGTTTCAGAAGAATCTAGCTACTGCTGTTTATTGCCAGCAGCAGGCCATAAGCATTTGCTCGAGTGTAAAGGATGAGTAGAGAATAGAGCCTTAGGTGTGAAGTTTACCTCCCCAGACCCCAACTCGCAGTTCAGCTGCCTCCCCAAAGTGAACAGCATCCAACTTGCAGATCTTGCCTATTAATATATTTATTAGCTTGCTCGTTTGATAGCCACAGGCTTCCCGAGGAAATTGCAGGCAGGGGTTTGCGAAGAACATAGCCTCATTGGAAAAACTTTTCTTACTAGCTGGATGCTTGCCATGCTGTGGGGTCTCATGCCTTTTGGTGCCTCCCAGAGGGGGGCCGGCTTTGTATGCAGTGTGCACAGCACCTCGAGTTCCACCCTAATTGCTATGTGCAGGACGGCTGAGTGCAGCACGGTGGCTGAGTAATGACCCTGCATTTCTCTTTGCTGCTTCTCGATTAGGAAGTCACAGGGACCTTGAGACTGTGTTTCATTCCGAGCGTTTTCCCCTGTTAAATCAGAACGGTTGCGGATTGTTAAAATGCTTCCATGGTAGCCAGCGGCCTTGTCCTGGTACCCCTGCGTACACACGGTCATGCCCTTGCTTTGACTACAGTCCTTCTTATCTGCCATTTAATTTTACACAAAGACAGAGATATGGCATAGAGGTAGATGAACTGACCCACCAGAGACCTTCCAGAAGTTATTTTCTCATTCCTGGTGACTGTATAGGTTGACACATTTTGAAAAAAATCATAAATCTGGTTACAGAAGAAATACGTGTTTTTTGTAGAAATTTTTGGAAAGTTACCATCCCTTCCCTCAAAGACCCAAACGGAGTAAAACATAATTACACACACCAATAAGGTGTTCCTTGCTGTTACCAATTAGGATTAGCTTTCCAGGCTTTTTTTTTTTTTTTTTGCACAGCTGTTTGCTTCCTTTCTTCCTTTGTTTTTCTTTCTTTCCTTTTCTTTTTTTGAGATTGATTGATTTATTTGAGAGAGCAAGTGTGTGAACAGGAGGAGGGGGAGAAGGAGTAGAATATCTCCAGCAGATTCCACACTGAGCACGGAACCCGGTGAGGGGCTTGATCCCACAACCCTGAGATCATGACCTGGGCCAAATGAAGAATCGAACGCTTAACTGACTGAGCCACCCAGGCGCCTCTTTAACTGTACACCTTTTATTATAAAGTTATATGTACTATTTTTATCTTGATTTTTTCCCCCCTGCTTCCTGTGAGCACTTAGCCACCATCACTTTCCCCCCTAACCCAGTGCTGAGAGTGTCAATAGAGGGCAAGGAGCCTTTCCAGGCAGTGAGTCACCTTGTGGGACTGGGACTGTGCTGTCATCCCAGTCAGGGTCTCATGACTTCGCTTGTTCTGATCACCCAAGTCATGTTCTTTAAATATTGCATCATGCTTTAAAGGATGGATTTGATTTTTTTTTTTTTTTTTTTTAATTTGAGAGAGAGAAAGAGAGTGCATAGCAGGGAGGGGCAGAGGGAGAGAGAAACTTTAGCAGACTCCAGGCTGAGTGTAGAGCCCCGTGTGGGGCTCAGTCTTCCCATCCCAACATCAGGACCTGAGCTGAAACCAAGCGTCAGTTGCTTAACCAACTGCACCACCCAGGTGCCCCTGGATTTGATTTTCATTTTTTTAAATTTTTTAAAAAAGATTTTATTTATTTATTTGACAGAGATTACAAGTAGGCTGAGAGGCAGGCGGAGAGAGAGAGGAGGAAGCAGGTCCCCGCTGAGCAGAGAGCCCGATGCGGGGCTTGATCCCAGGACCCTGGGATCATGACCTGAGCCGGAGGCAGAGGCTTTAACCCACTAAGCCACCCAGGCCACCCCTGGATTTGATTTTTAAAACAAGCCAATAACTTACCTCACCCCTGCGTCCTCTGCCGAACAAAGCCAAACTTGAGATGTGGCTGTAGCAAATGAGATTAGGCTCTTCTGGGTGACTTCTTGGGGGGAGGAAAGAGGATGGGTGGATGTTCATTGGACGCCGGGACGGCCCCCACAGGATGAGCCCTTGAAAGCCAGATCTAAATGTCTGCATGAGCCCTGCATGTGCGGCAGGGGTCCTCAAGCCCTTGCGAGGGAGTGGGGAGGGCTTCAGAATCTCCTCAGGAGCTTGGTGCAGATGCCCCCCAGGCCAGCATTGGTAGGGGCACAGGGAAGGGAGGGTCAAAGGGACACGGACCGAAGTACTGTAACTACAGTAGACCTGGCTCATTTCCTATCCAGCACCCAGGCCTCCCCTCTCCTTTACTGACAGAAGCTTGATTTTTGCTTGGGGCGGCTGTGTGCCTAGCTAAAACATTCAGCCAGTCTCCCTGGCGCCCAAGTAAGGCCTGAGGCCGCAGTTCTGGCCTCCGAAGTAGAGGCAGAAGCTCCCAGGGAGAGCGCTCCTTCATAAATAAAATGGCACAGCCCTTGGACCTTGTGTCTTCTGGCTCTGTCTCACAGTTACAAGCACAGAAGCCCCAGGCCAGGGAGGACAGAGCCAGAAAACACAAAGATCCCAGGCCCTTCCTGTAATCGTCTCGGGTGGTTGCTGCCTGCCGTGCCGTACTGCCTACTTCTAGATTTCTTCTTGTTCCATGAGAAAAATAACCCCCCATCTGTTTAAGCGACTGTTAGTTTTTTTTAATTGCTTGCAGCTGAATGCAATCATAACTGATAAGGTAATGTTTTAATATTTTACAAGGGGGAAATGTATTTACATATTGTGTAATTAAAAATGAAAAATAATTTAAATCCCCACAGATTTCTGGGCCTCACGTCAGACGCACCGAAACAGAATGTGTTTTGGGGATGGGACTCACGTATCTGTATTTTTAGCAAACTCTCCAAATGATTCTGGTGCACAATAAAATGTGGGGATCATTTCTGCATTCACTAATACCGTTAGCCCCATTTTATATATGAGAGGGTTGAGCCCCAACGAGGTTAAACAACTTATCCCAGTTTTTGTTCTCTTTTTTTAAAGATTTATTTATTTGAAGGTGCCTGCGTGGCTGTTAGTGATGCGACCGCCTTCAGCTCAGGTCGTGATCCCGGAGTTTCAGGATCAAGTCCTACATTGGGCTTCCAGCATCATGGGGAGTCTGCTTCTCCAACTCTGACCTTCTCCCCTCTTGTGCTCTCTCTCACTCTCTCTCTCAAATAAATAAATAAAATCTTTAAAAAAAAGATTTATTTATTTGATACACAGAGAGAAAATGATCAGGAAGTCCACAGGGAGAGGGAGAGAGAACCTTAAGATTCTGAGCGCAGACCCTGACCCTGGGCTTGATCCCAGGACCCTGAGATCGTGACCTGAACCGAAACCAAGAGTCATACACTTAACCGACTGTGTCACCCAGATGATCCCATCCCAGTATTAAGAGAGCTTTACGTCTATGTGTGTCTGGTTCCAGAGTGCGTCTCCATCCTCCCCCCACCCCCGCCCCGGCCCGCTCCAGGGAGGCCTGGGCTTTGCCCCCATAACAGAGCCACACTGCTTCTGGAAGGAACTTCCAAAATAGAAAATTCTGAATGGTTTTTGACATAGTTTTACACTGTTTGCTGTCAAGGGACAGCATCACAGCAACATATATATCCCTAGGAAATGGAGGGATGTATGGTTTCTGGCATGTTAGTTAAAAAGTGGATTCGTATGTTCTTGGTCTTATCTTCTGCTCTGGAAACAAAAATTCTTTGAATTAGCTTTTTCCATAGACTTTCTAGGGTTAAGTCACTTAGGAATTACTAGAACATCTCACCCATGAAAGGTAATTATGGTTGTTTTATGAGTGTGGAAGACATATAGCTTGTAAGCGCTAGAGTAGTCTCTTGTGAGTTATTAGAACTCACAGTATTCGTGTTATACCAAATTAGCCATCAAGGGCTGATAGATTTTATCTCTAGTTCATCAAAGCATTGGTCAGCGCTATACATTCATAATAATTAAATACACACCAGCTCTCCTCAAATAGGATCTTTGGATAAGGTGGCCACTTCAGGTTGTAATAATGTGATTTGCATGGGTATTTGGAGACCTGTATGATAAGAATGACTTTCTGATTAGGGAGAGGGTTTTCACTGTGGCAACAAGAGGTCAGAGTGCTTGAGACCATCAGGGGGCTGGCAGCATTGTGGGGATGAAGTATGGTCCGAGAGTTAGCAGCTTTGTGTTTGCACCTGCGTCTGGCACCGGTCCACCACGTATCCGCATCACTGACGTAATTCCAAATAGACTTGCAGAAAACGCTCCGTTATTGAGGTCCTCCTATATGGAAGACATTTTGGGGGGTGCTTCTCTCTGTCACCTTTAAGGAGCTCCTCTTTTAGTGCAGGAGAGAAGACCGATACCCAAGTCTACAAAAGCAGCCATGGCCACCCCCCTCCTCCTCCTGAGGGCTGCTGTGCCCCAGGCCCCTTGCATGCCTTTATAGATGTTCAGTTCGTTCTTAACAAAGCTTGGCAAGGTGTGGGTATTATTTCTGGTCTATAGACGTGGAAATGGAGCCTCAGAGAGAGCTAGTTACTTGCATGCAGTCACACAGCCAGTAAATAGCAGCGTCACATTTGGGTTCAGATCATCCTGGCTCCAAAGACCCTGCCCACCCCACACACCTGTGTGACCGCCTGCATGGGGCTCTACCCTGCAGTGGTGGCAGAGTGAGGAAAGTGTGCTAGGAGGAGACCTCTCTGACTGAGAGGATTGGGGAAATCCTTGCACAAGAGGCAGATTTTATTAAAGAGTTTAGGATGGATCAGTCAGTAGAGCACAGGACTCTTGATCTCCAGGTTCTGAGTTCAAGCCTCACTTTGGGCCTGGAGCCAATTAAAAACAGCAACAACAACAACCCAAGAGTTTAGGGTGAGTAAAGGTAAATCAGGAGAATGTTGGGTGTGTTCTGGGGATGAGGAGTCTGCTTGGATTGAAATGTGTAGTTCCTTGGGATGGGAGGAACAGAAAGAAGGAAATGAGGCTGGGAAAGTAATTGGGATAGATTATGAAGGGTACTCAGCACCAGACAAGGTTTTATAGGAAGAACAAATATTTTGTATTTTATATGAAACTATTGCTAAAGACGATCGGTATTATGCCACTTGTTTTTCCTTAATATAAGCATGAATTTCAACTCAGAACTTAGCGTCAGCAAAAACAATTAACCATCTTCCCTGGAAGAATGTCTTCTATTCTGCCTTTTATCAGAGAGCAAAGACTGTGGAATTCCTTGTCTTTCCCTTTTTTCCCAGGCCACCAGGAAGCCCAGGCCTAATTTATTGTCTAATTATAATTGCTATCTTATTTCTCCAGTGCTTGGTAAAAATTTCATCTTTTATTCCATGTGATTTCCAGTCTTTTGTTTTATTTTATTTTATTTTTTTGCCTTGGGTATAAATTAGTATTAAAAACTACCTAAAATTCCTTTTGGAAGTAGACAGGATAGATTTATGTATTTTAATGCTAACTAAGAAGAAACTAGACTGATTTGTTGGCCTGTCACAAGGCAGCAAAGAGCTGGAACAGGACAGTGAGTGATGTAAACTTTCGTGGCATACTGATGAGGTGTTTGCTAGAGGCTGCTGGGAAGGGTTAGGGTTAGGGACAGTAGATGGAACTAGTCTGTTCTTGGGAAGCCCAGGAGCCCCGAGAGGCCTCAGATCGTCAGGAGGGGTCTGCCGGGCGTGTGTCTGTGTGGGGGCTCTCTTCAGCCCTCCTTGCCCCTTGCCAAGTTTGAAGTCCTATGCTTGGACTTCCCCTTCTTCCGTGTTCACAGCAGTCTCTGATTTGATCGTTCCCCAGGAACACCTGGGCCGATTTTTTGGCTCTAATTAGGACAATGGATGAAAAGTTTGTGTGTTGGCAATTCTCTGTACCCCACTTTCTGGAGCATTTACGAAAACCTCAGTAAAATGACATGGTGTAATGAGTCAGTAGAGTGTCAGCATCCCTGTCCCATCAGAAGAGGCTGTCTCGTGATCCGCAGGCCTTGATGATGTCAGGCTGGGCCGTCTGATTTCTGAAGATCCAGAGTGGAGAGGATCTTAGCTCTATGTCACCTTCCTCTCTGCTCGCAGGCTTGGGCTCTGTGTACCTCTCCTGGTGGTTTTCGTGAAGCCACAGGACCCTCCCCAGAGGGTTGTCGCATATCCCTTTCTGAAGGCCCCTCACACATCACAGCTGCCTTGCTGGTGTGGAAAGCCATGTTGTGGTTGCTCTTCTTTTTTTATTTATTTGTCAGAGAGAGAGCAAGCACAGGCAGACAGAGTGGCAGGCAAAGGCAGAGGGAGAAGCAGGCTCCCTGCCGAGCAAGGAGCCCGATGTGGGACTCGATCCCAGGACGCTGGGATCATGACCTGAGCCGAAGGCAGCCGCTCAACCAACTGAGCCACCCAGGTGTCCCTGTGGTTGGTCTTCTTAAGTGTTCTTACTAACAGCCACAGCTGAAGCACCTGAGACACTCTAGGGCGGAAGGGGCATCTGAGCGGGGTGGGGGGTTCTCGAAGAACCTGTTGAAAGTCATGCGGAATTGCATGTGTGTGTGCACTTTTCTGGAAAGGTCTTACCAAATCCAGAGAGGGAATATATTCTCCCGTTAGCATTTGATCCCAAACGAGTTCAGAACCGCTGTGATGAAAAAGGACCTTCTGTGGGTTTCTTCCCGACATCCTTGAGTATCCCCTTCAAACCGCTTCCCCCAGAGCCTGCGGCTCAAAGCAGCTCTGAGCAGAAGGGATGGAGAAACACCCAGACTGGGCGGGAGCTGGCCTTGGCAGGTCGTGGGGCTGGCCGTGCAAGGGCCTGCAGAACCCTTGAAACCCAAGGGCCATCTCCAGCCGCGATGGACAGCTCTTGTCCACGGAGTTTGTTCCCTGGCCACGCTCTCGCTCGTGCCCTTCACCGCTGCACATGCCTCTGAAAGCAGCCACGCAACATTCCCCTTTCAAGCGTGCTCCCAGCTGTACTTGGGGAGTCTCTCTGGACTTGGTATTAGGAACCACAGCCATGAGACTTGTGACGCGCCCACCAAACAAAATGAGGCTTTTCTCTGTGCTCCCGGGAGGCTCCGGACCGGAAGTCACTGGATTTTGTTTTGCCTTGCTCTCTCCACAAGCCCACGGTGGCAGAAGCACTATGTGAAATCAGAAATGGAAGCTTTGTTCCCTGGTAATCACTGCGGAATGCCTTTCCTGAATGGTTACTGTGGGTGTGAATAGCTCTACAGAAAAAGAACAATAAACAAAGCAAAACCTAAGCCCCAGAGGGCGGTGATTGATATTCTCTTCCGGTGGACAAGGATTTATTGAACACCTACTGTGTGCTGGTAGAATTCCCGGTCTGCTGGAGAAGGCAGGTCCAGGAGGAGCCACCGCGTGGTGACAGGGGCTGGAGGAGAAACAGTGAGCGAGGGCTGCGGGTCCCAGAAGAGCACAATTAATTCAGCTGGTGTGTGCGTGTGCGTGCCGGGGTGTCGGGGCCTCAGCAAGAGGAGGCAGTGGAGCTGGAAGTTAAAGGAAGGAGGGAGCCTCCTGTGTTCTCTTTTGACCCTTTCCATTGCGCGAGCATGCATTTTACCTTGTGGTGATTAGTATGCACATAATACACGTTATGCTGCCTGTTTTTCACTTAGCATTCCTATACCGATTTCCACTTAGCGACTAGGCCAAAGTATTTATCATTTTAAAAAGCCACGTAGCATTTTGGCCTTATTGATGTACCCTCGTTGCTCAGCCATCCTCTCATTTGTTGGGAGTAACAGAGTTTTTCCGCAATTAGGCAACTTTGCAGAATTAGCTCTCCCCTCCCCCTTTCTTATTTCCTTGGGGGTGTATTGCTGGGTCTAAGTTATGAATGGTTTTATGCCTTTCCTACTGAATTTTTTTTTTAATATCATGGGAAAGTTCCAACATGTATAAAAAGAGAAAGACTGTTAAGATGAACTCGCATGTATCTGTCAGCGAGGTTCAACTCCTGGCTGTATCAACTCATGGTCATCCACACCGCCCTCCCCCGCCGTCTGCTTTCCTGGATTATCTTGTGGTGAACCCCAGACATCATATAATTTCACCTATAAATACCTACATATGTATTTACCCCTAAAGGATAAGGCATCTTTTTTTTTTTTTTAAGATTTTATTTATTTATTTGACAGAGATCACAAGTAGGCAGAGAGGCAGGCAGAGAGAGAGAAGGAAACAGGCTCCCTGCTGAGCAGAGAGCCTCATTCGGGCTCCATCCCAGGACCCTGGGATCATGACCTGAGCTGAAGGCAGAGGCTTTAACCCACTGAGCCACCCAGGTGCCCCAATAAGGCATCTTTTAAAAGTATAACCATAGCTTCCTTATCACATCTAAAAAAAATTAACCAAAAGTCTTAATACCATAAAATATGTAGTCATCAACTAAAAAAAAATTTAAGGTTTTATTTATTTATTTGGCAGAAAGAGCCGAGCACAAGTAGGGGGGCAGCAGAGGAGAGGCAGGCTCCCCACTGAGCAGGAACTCCCACCCTCTCCCACATGGGGCTTGATCCCCAGGACCCTGGGATCATGACCCAAGCCAAAGGCAGACGCTTAACTGACCGAGCCACCCAAGTGCCCCATCAACTGAAAGTTTAAGGCTGCC
This sequence comes from Mellivora capensis, assembly GCA_004024625.1. Taxonomy (NCBI): domain Eukaryota; kingdom Metazoa; phylum Chordata; class Mammalia; order Carnivora; family Mustelidae; genus Mellivora; species Mellivora capensis. The sequence continues at coordinate 23,487 of PISX010009934.1, read as the reverse complement.
TGCCATTTTCTGTGGCCATTCTCAGGAGACCAAGTGGTTGTTTGCACCAGCCTGTGCTCTAAGGAAGGTTTCACTTGCCCTGCCATTTGAAGGCCAGTATGTCTTTATGGAAAAGGTTGCTCTTTCTGCAGGTGTTGGTCTGGGAGGGAGGGAGGGAGGGAAGCCTCTCTCCAGGGCCTCTGCTACTTGTGTGTTGTGATTTGTGCTGCCCTGGGCGGTGGGTACTCTTCACCCGTTGTTCAGGCTTCCTCGAGTAAATCTGACTGTGCCACTATGTCCACACACCAGCTTGCCTCTGTGTGATGTGTGGAATACGTCAGGTTCATTTCTCCCTTCGGACCCCGCTCCATTGAAGAATGAAATGCCTTCATGCTGTTTCTTCAGTGCGGAAGAAGCTAGATAGATACTGTGTTTCTTTTTCTACAATAAAAATTCCAAGATGCTAGGAGAATGCCCATTCCCCACTGGATTCCCCACATGATCATCTTATTTGCATGTTTCCCTTGGCAAGCTTTGTTTGGTATGATTCAAGGTGACCCAGTTAGAACCACTGTTTAAAGTCACGTTGTCATTAATAAGTTATACAACCTGTGTGTGATAAGTCTGTTAGCTCTGAATATTGTACAAGTAGGAATACACGCTGTGTCTAGTCTCTTCAATTTAAATATGGTTACATTTAAATGTAATCTCCCTGTTTGTTCTCGCTGTTGATATTCCCGATTTTTCTATGTTGATGGATAGGAGCAATTTCCCAGATGATTCAGAACCCTGTTGTATTTGTCTTTGGAATGCTAATCACATGTGTATATTATGTCCGCTTTTCCCCCGTACCAGCCCAGATTGGCTCTGGGTTTGTTCCTTCTTGTCTAGCTGGGGACCCGACCAGGTGATACAAAAAACAAGTCATGAGTAACCCACTGTAGGGCAAGGTGGGGGGAGTTAATATTAATAGGAAGGCCTGGTCAGGATGGAAATGGCTTTTGGAATATACTGGGGTAAGAGGGCTTTTATTCTTGGGGAAAATAGTCTTTAGAGTCAATGAAAAGGCTTACTTATGTTCAGGGTGCCCTTATGTCTGGTGCCTGGCTCTTTTTGGTGGAAGAATTTAAATAACCGGATTTTAGTTTTGGTTATATGAGTTTGCCATTTTATTTCTTAGTCTGTTGCAATACAGTATTCCCCGTTCTTTGTTTTTAAAACAATGAAACAGAACAAATTTTTAAAGATTTGAGTCTGTGCCAAATGTTTCACACATGGATTATTTTCACTTTTTAAAATTTCTCTAACAGGCATTATCCATATCCATCCCTTATTTATTTATTTATTTATTTTAAAGATTTTATTTATTTTTTTGACACAGAGAGATCGCAAGTAAGCAGAAGAGAGGCAGACAGAGAGGGGAAAGCAGGCTCCCCGCTGAGCAGAGAACCCACTGTGGGGCTCGATCCCAGGACCCTGAGACCACGACTCAAGCCGAAGGCAGAGGCCCAACCCACTGAGCCACCCAGGCGCCCCTCCTTTAAAACAAAACAAAACAAAACAAAACCACTTTTCTTTTCTTTACACCATCACAAAAGGTTTCTATGTGACTTTAATAATAGCTGTATAATACTCATTTAAGTTGATAAATATACCATAATTTACATAGCCATCCTTTGCTATTTCATATTTGAGAAGTTTTGTGAATTTTAAATAATGCTGTATTGAACATGTTCCTGTGTTTAGCTTTCCCCCTCCTTTGTTCAACAGCTTTGGTGAGACATAATTTGTATACTGTTGAATTCACCCATTTAAAGTGTACAAATGAATTTTTAGTGTATTTTCAGGGTTGTGCGGCCATCACTACTACCAATTTTAGATCATTCTCATCATCCTGTGTCTAGTAGCGATCACTTCCCATCTCCCTCAACCCTAGACTACTGCTAATCTACTTTCTGTCTCTAGATTTGCCTCTTCTGGACATTTCATATAAATGGAATCACACAACCTGCGGTCTTCTCTTCACAATATTAAAAATACTGTGATGCAATATATATAGCATAAAATTAACCCTTTTTAAGAGTGTAGTTCAGTGACACTAAGTACATTCACATTATTGTACAGCCACTTCCACCGTCCATCTCCAGAACTTTCTCATCTTCCCCAACTGAAATCCTGTCCCCCCTCAACACTGACTCCCCGGTCCTCTCCCCCTACCCCTGGCAATGACCCTTCTGCTTTCTGTCTATGAATTTGACTACCCTGGATACCTCCAGGGTATTTGTCCTTCTGTGTTTGGCTTCTCTCCCTTGGCATAACGTTTTTCAAAGTTCATCCGTGCTGTACAATCCAAGTTTCATTCTTTTGTATTGCTAAGTACTGTCCCTGTATGGATGTCCCTGTATGTCCTGTATGGATATACCATAGTTTGTTTATCTGTGCATCACCTGAGGGACATTTGGGTGGTTCCAGCTTTTTGGCTGCTAGAATAATGCTGCTGTGAACCTTTCATGTGCAAGTTTTTGTGTCGATACGTGTTTTCAGCTCTCTTGGCTGTGTATACCTAGGAAGGGAATTGTTGGGTTGTGTAGCCTTTTTTTTTTTTTAATATTTTATTTATTTATTTGACAGAGATTACAAGTAGGCAAGAGAGGCAGGCAGGGAGAGAGAGGAGGAAGCAGGCTCTCCGAGGAGCAGAGAGCCCGATGTGGGGCTCGATCCCAGGACCCTGGGATCATGACCTGAGCCGAAAGCAGAGGCTTTAACCCACTGAGCCACCCAGGCGCTCCTGTGTAGCTTTTTTTCTTTGCAGTGTTTCTTTAAGTGGTGTCCCTTAGGATGATGAGGTCAAAGGATAAGAACTAAGAACCTTTTACAGCATACCCCTTGATACCCTTGCCCCCGTTGTTTTTTCCAAAGAGTTCTTAAACGGATGCTCCCTTCAATAACGTCCTGATCTGGTTTCACGTCAGCTTTCCCAGCAATGGGGATTATTCTGTTAAGAGTAAGGATTTCACTTTATTGTCTTACCATGGGCGTTTTTTTAGTAGCTGCTGTTCCTCCTAAGATGAGGCCCCCAGATGGGAAAACCAGCTAATAGTTGAGCCTCACTCTATGGGTTGCTTTTGACTGCTCCCCACAAATGCCTTTGAATACTGCAAACGCTGTGATGGTGGCAAGGAGAGTGTGTCTCTTTACCTAGTTCTGAAGGACAGCTCTTTGCAGGAGTTAGTCAAAGCACTCTGGCTTTACTGAGCACAGCAGGTGTGAGCCTGGGGAGCTTTGGGGAGTCTTTCTCCTGGCTTGGAATTTTGTAATCGCTCTTTGAGGCAGAAAGGAGACCTTGCTTTTTAGCTTGGTTCAGGGTGATGCCTGTGGTCTCTGGCTGGTCTCCTAGGCTGATTGGTGCGTTGCCAACAGAATGCAGCCCTATCATGGTCCCTCGGGGAGGGACTTAAGGTGGCCTCCTCACCCTCTGTCTGGAGGCTTCTGAAAAAAGCCTGGGAGAGAGTAACCGCCCCTCTTCTGCCCTCCCCACACGAAATCAGTCTTTCCCAAGGTCCAGTCAGCTTTAAGGCATGTATTAAAAATCATAGTTTGTATTTGTCACACACTCACTGTGTGCCGGGATCCCCACTTCGTGTTCTGTATCATTCGCTCCTTTAATCTTCACGGCCATCTTGTTGCAGAAGAGCAACTGTTTGGCCCATTTCATAGATGACGAAACCGTAGTTCAGAGAGTTCAAGACATTTGCCCAGGGTCAAATGAGCCAGGACTGACCCCTAGAACATCAGCTTCATGACCATGCCCTTGACCGGATGCTGGCCTGTCTCCCCTCTCCGCCCAGCAGGTCTGGTGACCTGGCCCTGCTTCCTGCCTGCAGTCTCCCGGCTCCAGTACAGCCCCCACGCTATTCCCAGAGTGATCTGCGTCAGGCGCAAATATTCTTGTCACTCCTGTTGAAAAGCCCTGTGTGTTGCCTCCTGCAGAAAGCCCAGACTCTTTACAGAAAATAAAAGCGCTCGCCCAGCTGGCCGCCTCTCCCTGCTTCCCTCCACCATGTCCCGGCCTTGACATCCGGGCCCTGGCAGGCCTTCACATCTCCGTGTACCCCACTCGCACCGCCTGCGAGGACCCCCCTTCCTCCTCCAAAGTTCTGCTCTTTCATTCCACCAGGTCCTTTCCGTAGCTTTCACAGACCCTTCCTCCCCCACTCTCCAGCATGCTGAACCATTCCTCCATCATCTGTCGCCCATCAGTCTTTCTCCTCGGCCCCCTCCCTCTGATTAGAACACTCATCATATTCTGCCCTGGCTGCTTGTTTGCAAGTTTCCTGCCTGGTAACCTCCTTAAGGGCAGGGGCTCCGTCTTGCTTATTTTTCCGGCCCACTCTAGCTCAGTGCCTGGCATGGAGAGGCCTCTTAGTTCCTTGAACTACCCTGGGAAGCCTGTGGGTGGCCTTGCGTGTTCCTGCACCCCGAGGACTGGCATTCAGTCTCCTCCGAGCATGTACTCTCCGTAGTCAGGAGTAGCTAGGGCAAGGGCTGAACTGGGGCTGCGCACGGGGACAGTCGCAGGCGCACCTCTCTGCTCGCAGAGTGCGTGTGGGTAAGGTGCACAGCCCCTGCCGAGGCACTCGGGGGGAAGAAGAAATCGGCAACATATCTGCTGTGCTTTAAGGCAGCTCTGACCTGAGCACCAGTTCCCTGGGGATCTTTTATCCTCCCGGTGGACTGGCCCATCTGCCTGGCTGTTAGAGAGAGCAACCGGCTGGGCTGGCCAGCCTTGGCTGGGCCCACCACCACACCCTCCTCCTGGCCTGGGCCTGGCCCCTGCAGAGACCTCTCTCTCATCAGGCCCTAGGTGCCCAGTGCCACCCCAGCCCGAGTCTTCCCCCAGCTCCTCTCTTGCACATTCATTTACTCCACACATAGAATATTCCAGTAAATACAAAGAAGAGACTACATCAGACCAGTGGCTGTGCTTCTAGAGCACACACCCCAAATGCATTTTAAATCTGTGGATCCCTCTCAAGGGAATTCCAGTTAAAAAAGAACTTGGATCAGCAGCCCCGGGCCTGTGTGGCTAACAAGCTTCTATTTTCTCTGTTGTTTGGCTGGCCTGAAGGACTCCTTTGTTTGGGGAGTAGGAGGATGTGGTGTCCTAATTAGGCCAGGGTGTGGAATTGTGGCTCATACAGAGCTGCCCTTTGGAACTGAGCTCTCCAGACAGGAGAGTGAGTGCGTGATTTTGTGAGTTTGTCGGTCGTTAAAGAAAACAGAAGACTAAAAAGAGGGGAAACCAAAGGCAGTGTGGTATTCTGGGTTGGATCACGGACAAAAAGGGGCGTGAGTGGAGAAACCAGAGAAATCCGAGTCAAGGCTGTTTAGTCCATAGTACTGTGCCAATGGTAATTTTTTAGTTTTGACAAATGACCAGTGGTTATGTAAGATGTGAACATTAGCAGAAACCAAGAGAAGGGCATATGGGGACCCTTTGCGTGATCTTTGCGACTTTTCAGTACATCTACGATTATGCTGGTATTAAAAGTTTATTAATAAGAAAAGAAGAATGAGGGAGAAGGCTGACCCAGCAGCGAATTTAACCTGACCTTTCACTGGCACTGTGTTTTACACTTCTGCCTGCAGGGGCAGGGGGGTCGGGATCCAGGAACTCCAGACCTGTCCGCTCTTGAGGGCAGGGTCTTTGCCCCACCATCCTCTTTTTGGGGAGGGGTCCGAGTCCGAGGCTGGGTCTGCTAGGAAGACGGGGGTCATGTGGTTGGCAGTGCTGCTTCCTGCCAGCTGTGCACTGTGGGACCAGTCACCAAGCCAGGATTCAAATTCCTCATCTATTAGAATGGGATAATCCTGCCAGGAGGGGGAAGGAAGGGTTAAATAAGGTAATGTAATTGAAGAACCTAGTCCAAACCGAAAGTCGTGCTTGGTAGACTTCGGCTTTCATTCTCCCTTCTGCTTCTCCATTTTCAAAATTTATTTATTTAACCTATTTATGAATGAAAGGGGAGCTATTTCCTTGAAGACTTGAGATCAGTTGTTCCACGCTAGCTTTGAGGGCAAGAAGCTGTCGGTGGGAAGCTAGCAGCAGCATGGTGGCCCCCCCCTCCCCGAGACCCCACTTCCAGAACTCCGGGAAGTGTGACATCTGTTTTGAGCAACTTATGGGGAATCTTCTTACTAGATGCGCTGTAACACCTCTTGGAGTTTTAACATTCGGTCTCCTCAGGAAGTTGTGCTGTGGCGGTTTCTTTACCTTGTAGCTGGGCCAAGCTGTTTGGGGGCTTCCTTCTGGAACGGGAGCCCCTTTGTGGCTTCCGGGCCTGGGGCTCCCCTGGCTCAGAAACGCAGAAATCAGACTGGCTGGAGATGCTCGCAGGATCCCAGGGCACTGATCACTGGGCACAGCCTATGGATGGCTACTTACCTGTAGGTGGCAGTGGTGACACAGGAATGCCGAAGGAAGGGGCCCCCAGGGAGCGTTGGCGGAGCCTCTTTCACAGGAGCTAGAGTCGTCATAAAAGTAACAGTGTTCATGGCCTGTGCAGGAATGTACCTCTGTGTTAGAGGCTCTGTCGAGTGCTTTGTTCTGTTGTTCAGTTTTGTCTCACAACAACTGTGTGAGAAAGGGCTGTCATTATTGTCACATTTTACAGATGACCGAAAGGCTTGGACAGGTCACATGACTGCCCTGGGGTCGCACGGTGATTGGCAGAAGTAGGATTCAGCGAAGTCTGAGTTCAGACCCCTGTTCATACTGTCCGCCATGATGTCCTTTCCTCGTGCTCCTGAGTCCAAGGGGAGAACACGGGGACAGCTGGGAACCTAGTTCAACTCTTGCCAGACTGCCGAGTGCCTATCACCCCTTACATCCTCATCTTACTTCTAGAAAGACCCTCGTCAGCATAAGGTTGGACCTTCCTGAGGAACTGAAGACATCCTGCCTTTGTGCGGCTTCAGGTTTAGATACAGACCTAAGAATCTTCTCATGGCTCATTAAGCCAGTAGGGATTGGAAAAAATTCTTTTTTTTTTTTTAAGCTTTATATTTAAGTCACCTTTACACCCCGCATGGGGGTCGAACTCATGACCCTAAGATCAATAGCTACATGCTCCTCCGACTGAGCCAGCTAGGTGCCCCTGGAAGAAACTCTTAGAATAGCATTAGAATGGGGGGCGCCTGGGTGGCTCAATTGTTAAGCGTCTGCCTTCAGCTCAGGTCATGATCCCAGGGTCCTGTTAACGAGCCCTGCATCAAGCTCCCTTCCTCAGCAGGAAGCCTGTTTCTCTCTCTCTCTCACCCGCCCCCGTTTGTGTTCCCTCTCTCGCTGTCTCTCTCTCTCTGTCAAATGAATAAATAAAATCTTAAAAAAAAAAAAAAAAAGGCGTTAGAATGGTCTTGAAAGCTCAATCCTCGCAAAGATTATGTCTTCCAAGTGCTGGAAAGTTTGTCACAGGGCATCAGTTGGAGATGGTATGGAAGGAGCCTCTGGAGAGGATGTGGGATTGAAGCTAAGCATGGGCAAGTTGGCTGGTGTGAAGGCTTTCCTACCAGGGCAGTCTGAGGTGATTTCCTTGGGGCTAGAAGCAGAGACAGAAAAAGCCCCTTGGCTTGCAGAGCCCTGTGGATCCTGATGTGCTTCCTGCTTTCCTGTGTCCCTCCTCCCAGCAGATAACCTACTTTCCATGCAATGAGGACTCAGATGGGTCTTCTCTTCAGCTATATTTGCTCTTAACAGTGTATGTTCAGGTTCTGTGAAAGCATATGTTAGCCCAAGGATGCCCGCTTTTACCACTTCTCTTTCACATAGTCTTGGAAGTTCTAGCCAGAGCATTTAGGGAGGAAAAAGTAACAAAAGCTATCCAAATGGGGCACCTGGGGGGCTCAGTTGGTTAAGCATTTGACTCTTGATCTCAGCTCAGATCTTGATCTCAATCATGAGTTTAAGCCCCTCATTTGGTTCCATCCAATTAAAAAAAAAAAAATCCAATGGGAAAGGAAAAAATAAAATTATCTCTGTTTGCAGATGACATGACCTAGTGTACATCCTAAAGATTACATAAACAAAAAAACAAACTATTAGAACTGATACAGATTCAGAAGTAGAAGGGTACAGAATCAACACTCAAAAATCAGCTGTTTTTATACAATGAAGAATCTGAATAGGAAATTAAGAAAACAGTTCTAGGGGCACCTGGGTGGCTCAGTGAGTTAAGCCTCTGCCTTCGGCTCAGGTCATGGTCTCAGGGTCCTGGGATCGAGCCCCGCATCGGGCTCTCTGCTCAGCGGGGAGCCTGCTTCCCCCTCTCTCTCTGCCTGCCTCTCTGCCTACTTGTGATCTCTCTCTCTCTCTGTCAAATAAATAAAATAAAATGAATTAAAATAAAACAGTTCTATTTATAATAACATCAAAAAGAATAAAATCCTTAGGAACTATCAAAGAAGCAAAAGTCTTGTACACTGAAAACTACAAAACATTGCTGAGAGAAATTAAAGAAGACATAAATAAAGGGAAAGACAGTCCATATTCATGGATAGAAGGCTTGATATTTTTAAGGCGACAGTAGTACCCAAAATGGTCTACAGATTCAGTGCGGCCGCAATCAAAATCTACCAACATTTTTTGCAGAAGTAGAAAAATCCATCCTAAAATTCTTACAGAATTTCAAGGGACTCCAAATAGTTAAGAAAAACAAACAAACAAACAAAAAAACAAAACAAAACCTTGAAGAGGAAAGGCAGTTGGAGGACTTATACTTCCTGATTTCAAAACTCACGGTAATCAAAACAGTGAACGGTGTGGTACTGGCATAAGGACAGACATAGACCAATGGAACAGAATAGAAAGCCCAGAAATTAACCCTCTCACATATGGTCAATTGATTTTCAACAAGGGTGCCAAGACCTTTCAGTGGGGAAAGGACAGTCTTTTCAACACATGGTGCTGGGGAAACTGCATATCCACGCACACAGGAGTGCACTTGGACCTTTACCTTATTCCGCAGGAAAATCCGAAAAGATCAAAGACCTAAACACAGGGAGGGGTGCCTGGGTGGCTCAGTCGATGAAACATCTGAGTCTTGGTGTCAGTTCAAGTCAAGATTTTATGGATTTTGGGATCGAGCCCTGAGTCAGGCTCCGAGCTCAGTGGGAAGTCTGCTTGAAGATTTTCTCCCTATACCGCTCCCTGATCTGGCACATCCTTCCGTCCCTCAGTCCCTCTCTCTTTCCCTCAAGTAAATAAATAAATAAAATATCTTTTTAAAAATGAAGAAAACACAGGGAAATAGTGTCATGATGTTGGATTTAGCAATGATTCTTGGCTATGACACCGGAAGCATAGGCAACAAATTAGAAACTTTTTTTTTAAGATTTTATTTATTTGACAGAGATCACAAATAGGCAGAGAGACAGGCGGCGGGGCGGGGGGCGGGAAGCAGGCTCACCGCTGAGCAGAGAGCCCGATTTGGGGCTCGATCCCAGGACCCCGGGATCATGACTTGAGCCGAAGGCAGAGGCTCAACCCACTGAGCCACCTAGGTGCCCCCAAAAATTAGAAACGTTTGTATATCAAAGGAGATGATCAAGAGAGTGAAAAGACAACCTATAGAATGCGGGAAAACATTTGCAAAATATACATCTGATAAAGGATTAATATCCAGAATAATAAAGAACTTTTATAATTCGATAACAAGATGATGTCACTTTATATGTAGAAAACCCTGAAGATTTCATGGAAAAAAAAATCGGAACCAGTAAACAGATTCAGCAAGATTACCTCCTTCAGAAAGTGACTTGAATAGACGTTCATCCAAAAAAGATAAATAGATGGCTAATAAATGTGTGAAAAGATGCTCGGGAACTCTAAGTCATTAGGAAGTGCACATCCAGACTACAGTGCAATATAAATGACAGGTGTTCGTGAGGACATAGAGAAGTTGGAACCCTCATTCTGTTACTGGACGGAATGTAAGATGCTACAGCCTCTGTGGAGTGCAGTGTGGTGGTTTTTAAAAGGTCAAACATAGTATTACCATAAGATACAGTAATTCCACTTCTGGATATATACTGAAAAGAATAGAAAGAAGGGAGTCGGGGCGCCCAGGTGGCTCAGTCGGTTAAGCGTCTGCCTTCAGCTCAGGTCATGACCTCAGGGTCCTGGGATCGAGTCCTACATCGGGCTCCCTGCTCAGCTAGGGTTCTGCTTCTCCCTCTTCTTCTACCCCTCTCCCCTGCTCCTGCTCTTTCTCTCTCTCTCAAATAAAATCTTAAAAAAAAAAAAAAGGAGGAGGAAAAGGGACTCAAACAGATATTTGTACGCCCATGTTCTTAGCAACAGTCACAGGAGCCAAAAGGTGGTCACAAGCCATGTGTCCATCGACAGGAGAGCAGGTAAACAAAGTGTGGTCTCCACCTGGGACAGAATATTATTCAGCCCTAAAAAGGAATGAAATTCTGACACCTGCTACAACATGGATGAAGCGTGAGGATATTATATGAAGTGGAGTGAGCCAGACACAGAAAGAGAACTATATGCTTCCCCTTATTTGAGGTTCCTAGAGTTGTCACATTCACGGAGAAAGAAAGTACAATGGTGGTCACCAGAGGCTGGGGGGAGGGGAAGGGCCAGTGAGTGTTGAGTGGGGACAGAGTTTCAGTTTGGGAAGATGGAAAGTTCTATGGCTGGATGGTGGGTCACACAGCAATGTGAAATGTATTTCACTCTACTAAGCTGTACACTTAAGAAAGGCTCAGATGGGATTGCCTGGATCTGCCTTTGGCTCAGGTCATGGTGGAATAGTCCTGGGATGGTGTCCCCTTTCGGGTGTCTTGCTCAGTGGGGAGCCTGCTTCTTTTTCTGCCTGCCACTCCTCCTGCTATACTCTCTCTCTGGCAAATAAATAGAGAACATCTTTTTTTTTAATGGCTCAAATAGTAAATTTTATGTTACATATATCTTACCACAATTAAAAAAAAAATCACCATTGCCAAAAAAAGAAGAAAAATTGCACATAGACCAACATGCTGTTAGAGGGGGGTAGAGGATGAGGAAGGTGAGGCTCAGAGATCATCTGGGCCCATTAGTTCAGGAAACCTAACACCCAGAGTAGAAACGGACATAAATATAGTCCCAAGAGTTGAGCATCACCCACCAGAGGCCGAGTCAGGACCGGAACCAGGGTCACTTGACTGCCTGTCCTCCCGTGGGCCAGGAGCTTCCTGAGGGCGGGGACTGGACCGTCATACCTTCCACTGTGTCCCCAGGGCCCCACACTTCATAGCCGTACAGTCCACTGTCAGCTGGATGACCCTGTTGGCGCTCCTTCCCCGTGTTCTCAGCCCCAGCTGCTTGTGGAGGCACCTGCGGAGCTGTTAGAGCATGTGGGTACCTGGCCTTGTGCCCTAGAGGCTCTGATCAGACCATCTGGGGTGGGACCAAGGCAGGAATACTTGTAAAAAGCTTCCTGGTGAGGGTCTGCTGGGTTGGCATAGTCGGTTAAGCGTCCGACTCTTGGTTTCAGCTCAGGTCATGATCTCAGGGTTGTGAGGTCGAGCCCCGACACGGGGCTCTGCGCTCAGATCGGAGTCTGCTTGGGTTTCTCTCTCCCCCTCCCCAGCTGCCTCTCAAATAAATAAATGTTTAAAAAAAAAAAAAAAAAGCATCCTGCTGATTCTAAGCCGCAGCCAAGTGTGGGAAGCCCTGTGCTACCTCCTGTCCTCCCTTGGTGCTCTCTAGTTGGGGAGTGAGAGACCAAGGCTTGGTAGCTTCCTCTGGGACTTCACACAGTCACTGGCTGATTCTCTCTGGCTTATCTTGTCAACCTTTGTGTTCTGCTTAAAGAAGCATGCTGTTGTCTGTCACAATGTGTGTGCGGGGAGCCATTAATTTCGTCCCTGCTCCTTGGCACCAGGGCGCAGGTATCAGAGCCCCCCAGAGTGCCGTGGTTGTCGTCTGTCACAGCTCAGGCTGCACCGTATCTTAACTGACTGTCCATCTGTGTAGGGTCTTAATCATCTCCCTCTCTCCATCTGCAAGGGCAGCGCACGGCCCACCCCAGGCCCCGCCAATCTCAAGTAAAGGGCATGGGGACCGTAGGCTTTATTTTTGCCGTAGATTTAGAAGAGAAAGCGGTCTCCCAACAGTATACGGGCTGGCCAGACGTACTTTGTCTACCTTCTTCTTGTCCTCTTATCTTCCTTTGAGCGGGGGTGAGAGAGGAGCAGGGACAACTGTCAGAGAAAAGGACATCCTATAAAATAGGGATGAGTACTTGGAATTCATTCTCTTGTCCCTCCAGTGGAAGGGGAGCCACTGCAATTAACATTCACAAAGCATGTGAGGAATTCGAAGCAAGAGGCAATAATGGCTCTGTGGAGAATGTCAGGATTGATTTTTCTTTCCACCTGACTGGTATATGCCAGCCTGCCTCACTAGCGTATAGTAATCCAGAAGGTTCATTTCCTGTTACTGGTGCGTCTTATCAGCTGAGCTTGCTGCCCACCCAGACCCCCTTCTCTTCTTCCCCTACAGCTGGCGTAAAGCAACCCTGTGCAGTTCTTTGTGCCACTGCCTCAGGGCGCCTGCCCACACCCTTGATTGTTGGGGAAGTAGATAATTTGGCTGTTTTTTCTCCCGTTCTCACCAAAAGGATGTTGCTGAATGCAGAATGCTAAAGCCAGCCCTCTTTTTGCCTTCTGGTGCTGGCTGCTCTGAAGTCACTATATTTAACATCAAAGTGTAGACAGCAGCAGCCAAGAAACCATGCCACTGGGTTGTGAGGCCCCTCCCAGCAGGACGGCCTAGGATTTCAGGCGGTGGGGGTGAGGGGGGGCGCGGAGAAACCAAGCTGGAGAGAGTGCTATCATTGCCGGCAGAGTCCAGGCTTCAGGGCATCCCCAGCCTCCACCAGGCTGGAGGCAGCCTTTTCTGAACGGGGAAAATGCCATGGCAACAGCATTAAGCTAGCCTACTGTCTTGCACTGAAGGTTTAATGGGAGCTGTTTCTGCCCAGTCCTGCCCAGTCCAGCCCCTCGCAGTCATGCCCTGCCCTGCTTAGCCCAGCCCTGCCCTGCTGAGCTCAGCCCTGCCCTGCCCTGCCGTGCCCTGCTCAGCCCAGTCTAGCCCAACCCTGTTAAGCCCTGCCCTGCCCAGCCCAGCCCAGCCCTGTCCTGCCCTGCCCTGTTTAGCCCGTTCCAGGCCTGCCCTGCTCTGCTCAGCCCAGTCCACTCAGCTCTGTTCAGTCCTGCCCTGTCCTGCCCAGCCATGCCCTGTTTGGCCTAGTCCAGCCCAACCCTGCCCAGTCCAGCCCAGTCCAGCCCAGCCCTACCCAGCCCAGTCCAGTCCAGCCCAGCCTAGCCCAGCCCTGCCCAGCCCTGCCCTACTCAGCTCAGTCCAGCCCAACCCTGTTCAGTCCTGCCCTGCCCTGCCCAACCCTGGCCTGCTCAGCTCAGTTTAGCCCAGCCCTGCACACTCCTGCCCTGCCCCGCTTAGCCCAGTCCAGCCCAGCCTTGCCTAGCCCTGCCCCGCCCTGCCCAGCCCTGCCCAGCCCTGTCCTGCTCAGCCCTTGGACATTAGCATTTCACCAGAGAACTCTGAAAGGTCAGCTTTTGCAGCCAGGGTCACCGGCGTTTTGATCTTTATCTGTCCCGAGGGCTGGCTGCTGGGAATGACTTGGCCCATTGCTCCCTGGAGCATTGTGTTTCTGCTGTTGCACCAGGATTTATCTTCGGTTTTGACTATTTACGTGACAAAAGAAATGAGATTGAATTTTGCTTCCTCTGGGCGGGGAACAGGCCGAGTGAGGGATCCCGCACTGAGTGGCGGCAGTTGCAGGGGCAATCAGATACAACTTTGTTCCCATTGCTGGGAATTCTTTTATGAGGAGAGCAAACTCAGAACGGATTTGAGCTCCTTTGTCAGCCTTACTCCCCTCATCTGTTTCAGCCCAGCCGAATACCCCCGGTTGTATTTATGTGGCATTTCCAGCAAAATGAAAAGAAAGCAGCATTCTTTTGGGGTTGATTCTTTATAATCAAAACGAGTATATACCTTTTAGCTTGGAAACTCAGAATCCCAGTAATTGAATAGAATGTGCTACCCGGAGGATAAGTTATCATGCCTTTGAACCCCTTCCCGGTATTATTAGAGGAAGGGAGCGGGTGAATATAAGGTTAATGGATTCTGCTGCTAAACCGAACTTGGAAATGAGGTTTCATTGATTTAATATTTCCTCCATTAAGCCTCCCAAGACAGTGTCCCTATGGCCCCACCAAAGTGCAGTCACAGACTTTCTTCCTCGTGAGAGTCTGGGCCAGGGCCAGGGACAGATGTCCCGCTCCGAAGGGCCCTAGGGCCGCTGGCCTCTCCCCGGGCTGGCTCAGAAGGGGGGATATCCTGCCGTGCACAGGCGGAATGGCTTTATCTTGAGGGTGTGCTCTGTGTTTATGGGAGCAGAGATTCCTTTGCTGTTGGGGCCCTTTTGGGGAGTTGCCTGTTCTGGGAGTGGACACTTTGAAGGGGAGGGCTGTTCAGAGACAGCTGAGGGTGGCAGGGAGGGCGGTGGGCTGGAGGCCCGAACCGTTTAACCCACACACTTGCCTGCTCTGTGCCCTGGATGAAGCCCGGTGCCAAGGGAGCACACTGCAGGGCCCGTTCCAGAAGCTTCCTCCTGTCCATCTTCTCAGCCTTCCTGTAGCCTCTGCTCTTAGTCTTTGCTTCTGCAGGCTAAGCTGACTGGTGTTTCGAGCCATCCATCCAGGGGATCTCAGCCCTCTGCCCTTCCCACCATGGCTCTTGTCCCCACCCCCCGAAGGGGCTCTCCTGACGTGGCCCCTCTTTTCCACATGCATGCCGTGCATGGTGCCGGGGAACAGTGTCTCTGGGGTCCGTCTGCCTCGGCACAGTCTCGGACACAGGTTCTCATCCCTGCCTCTCCATCTCCATCTCCGTACGCGCTTTCCTCTTCTTGTACAGGGCACTCACCAAACACTGCCTCTATCCCTGCCAGCCTGGCACGCTCAAGGACTTCGGGGATGGGGCCTCCTGTCTCCCAGTGCCCTGCCCAGTCTGCTGCACGTTCCAGCGCGTCAGGGGTCTTTGGGTGCTGTGGTTGATGGATAAAGAGGGCAGAAGAGTTGGGGATATGTCTTTTTTGGCAAAAATTTAAAACAACGAGGCTTTTTAAATGCAGACCAAAGCTGTCGCACAAATGTTTTGAGCAACAGCTATATTTTGGGAGTGTGTTGTCACTGCCCGGAAGTACAGGCTTTGTTTGGATGTGTGAGTTCTAGTATGTTATGTAAAGAACCGGGACACTTCCTGCATGACCGCAGGTCATCGGTGTCATTATTTGAGTAGCAGTGGAAGTGTGGGTTGTATGAACAAAACAGTGGCGATGTTCTCCCCCTCATGGAGTGTACCTTTGGGATGGGTCAGGTTTGGAATTGGTCTGGATCCGAAGTCCAGCCTAGCTAGTAGGCGGGGTGGTGTCATTCAACTGTTCAGGCTTTGGAGACGGGCAGACCTGACCTTGAACGCACGTCAGCCCCAATCCAGTAGTGAGATCCTGGCCAATCACCCAACATTTCCGAGCCCGTTTCCTTCCTTTTAAATGCAGGAGGAAATAATACCTGTCTTAAGGGGACTGTGGGTTTTTGTTTTTTTTTTATTTAATTTTTGGAAATTGTAATTGTGTTATAACCCACATCCCATACAAATTGCCGTCTTAACCATGTTTTAAGTTTAAGCACCTTTGCGCTGTCATTCGGCCAATCTCCAGAACTTTTCATCTTGGAAAGCTCAGGCCCAGATCTCTCTCTCTCTCTCTGGATTTTCCCTTGTGAAGGCAGCGTCCCTAGAACTGCTCTGTTGGCTCAGCCCATCTGCTTGGGAGGAGAATGTGGTGGTTCTGGGCTCTTCCTATTTCCTGCCAGGGCCCCCTTATTCCGGGAGAAATGTAAATCTGTCTTCTCTATGACTTTACAGAAAAGGCAACAGATGGCTCCCTGCAGAGCGAGGACTGGACGTTGAACATGGAGATCTGCGACATTATCAATGAGACAGAGGAAGGGTATGTGTGTCCCCCCTACCCTCACCATCTCCCTTGAAGCTGGTCAGCTCCTGGGGGGGGGTCATTCATAGCCTGTCAGGGCTTAAGCGGGGGGGTGTTTGACTTTGTTTTGTTTCCAGGCTGTTCGCTTTGGCATTTAATAAATGGATACAGTTCATTATCTTTCCTCTTGCTGCCCGCACTTGGTGGGGACCCCACCAGCAGTGAAGCCCCCTCTTAATGACCTGCTTTGGATCATCATGACAATGAAGTCTCCTGGTTACCTGGGCCCCTGTGCTGGTCACCCCCTCCTGCCCTCCTCTCTGGCTCTGCCTCCCCTTCACCAACTCAAGGCTGTCTCTGTCCTGCTTTGCTGGTCTGGAGGCTCAGGAGGGAGAGGGCCCACTGTGTTCATAGAGGGAGAAGGTCAGTGTGAGGCACAGAGCAGCAGGTGTGTCTGTCAGGGTCCCCCCACCCCCCAAAACATCCCTCCCCTGCCTGGTTGGTTCTTTCTGGCTGTTGCCTGTGTATCCTCTCCGGCATTCCAGCTACGTTCTGTTTACACTTCCTCCAGATCGGCCTGTGTTCGGCCCTCTGTTCATGCCACACAGAACGGTGCTTCCTATAGCCATGCCTTCCGCAGCTGTCCGCAGAGTGCCCAGGGGGATAGGCTGGAGTCTGGCAGCCCTGGGCTCGCCTCTTGGCGCTGGCCCTTGCCACCTTGCCATGTATCAGCTGGGACTGGTTCTGCTCTCAGTGAACAGATACTGACTGAGGGGCTACCTAGTGCTGGGCCCTGGTGTGATGTGAATGCCCAGGGCACGGCAGGAAGCAGGACAGACGCCCTGGAAGCCATTACACGTTCCATTACGTGGTCACATTACATGGTCAGCTGGTGACAAGTCTGGAGTGAAATGAAGCAAGGGAGGGTGAAGGCTGGGACTTAGGTGTTTTTTTTTTTTTTTTTTTTAGGTTTTATCTATCTATCTATCTATCTATCTATCTATTTATTTAAAGAGTGTGCACACTTGAGCCCCGGTTTGGGGGCAGTGAGGCAGAGGGTGAGGGAGACAAAACCCCAAGCAGACCTTTTGCCCGACTCGGGATTCTATCTCATATCCTGAGGTCATGACCTAAGCCAAAATCCAGAGTCAGCCGCTTAACTGACTGAGTCACCTGGGCACCCCCCGGGAGTCAGCGATTTTAAGCAGAGGAATCAAGGAGAGCCTCACTTGAGAAGGTGACATTGAAGAGCGACTTGAAGGAGATGAGGGGGTGAGGTGTGAGGATGACAGCGGGTAAGAACCTTCCAGGCAGAGGAAGCAGCAGGCACAGCAGTCCTGGGACAGAGGGCGGGCTAGTATGTTTGAGGACTAGCAATATGCTCGTGGGGCGAGTGTGGAGTGAGTGTGGAGCGAGCGAAGAGGGTGGGACATGCCCCTATCCAAACAGTGCAGGGCTCTGGCCTTGACTTGGAGGGGAGGGGATTTGAGCAGAGAGGGGCATGGTCTAACACTCATTTTATCTATCTGTCTATCTATTTATTTGAGAGCATGGAGGGGTCGGCAGAGGGAGAGGGAGAAGCAGACTCCCGCTGAGCAGGGAGTCTGATGCAGGGTTGGATCCCAGGACCCCGGGATCACAACCCCAGCCGAAGGCAGACACCCAGCCAACTGAGCCACCCAGGTGCCCCAAGTCTAATGCACATTTTTTTTTTAAGATTTTATTTATTTATTTGGCAGAGAGAGAAATCACAAGTAGGCAGAGAGGCAGGCAGAGCGGGGGGGGGAAGCAGGCTGCCTGCTGAGCAGAGAGCCCGATGCGGGGCTCCATCCCAGGACCCTGAGATCATGACTGGAGTCCAAGGTGGAGGCTTAACCCACTGAGCCACCCAGGCGCCCCTAACGCACATTTTAAAGAGATCTCTCCTGCTACCGTGATCAGAGTGGCCTGGTAGGAAGGGCTGAGGGCAGAAAGAGGGGAAGCAAGTTAGGAGGTGTGGGATGATGGCAGTTTTGATGTGGACGACTGTAGAGGAGGGAGAGGGAAACGGTCAGCTTCGTGATATATTTAGAAGGTGGAGCCAGGGGGGTGTGCAGAGGTAGCTGTGGGCGGGAGAGAAGAGAAGAGTCAGGAAGACTCCCGTGTTTAGGGCTGAGCCACCATAGGAAGGGAGCAGGATGAGGAACAAAGATCAGAAGGTCAGCTCAAATCCTATAGCTCCAAGCTGCCCGCTAGGCCCCAGTGGGGATGCTGTCCATCTGGAGGGCCTGGGTATGGAGCTGGGGGCAGGAGCCTGTGCTGCAGGCACAAGTTGGGGCGTTTTCAGTGCAAGATGGCATACTGCTGCCTCTAAATGCAGGTGGTCAGCTCGGTGCCCGGCACACAGCCAGACCAGAGTGGTTGGGGGCTCTGCATTTCCATTGCCAGAGTCACAGGCTCCCCTTCTCTCTCATGTCCCCCTCTCTTGTCCTCCTTTCTCTGGTTGTCCAGCGACATCGGACCCCACAGATGGAGGTGGAGCCGGTTCCAGGATACCATGGCTAGTGTGCCCCAGCTGCTCTGATGGAGGGGTCCCCCTGAGGGGCCCGGGCGGGCTGTGGCCGAGGTGTGTGCCCATCGCCGCAGACACGGGGCGGCCTTTGGGCTGGACCTCAGTGGGCCAAGAAGAGAGGGTGGAGTACAGATGCGAGCATGAAAGGGCAATGTGTTGGGGCCACAAGTGGTCTGGGCGAGCAGGGAGAGTAGGGATGTATGAGAGATGAGCTTCCTTGTCCCGGAGTCGAGGAGGCTGGGGCACCTTCCTTTCCCGACACTCTGTTCACCTTCCTTCTGAAGTGGCCCACGCTCCCGGGCCTGCAGTTGTGAACAAGAGCACGTCCGGGACACGTGGGGATTTTCTATTGCAGCCCTTACGGGGAGGTGTTTGTCAAATCTCTCCCTAAGCGAGAGAAAACCCTGAAGTTTAGCTGACGGTCGGGAGCCCCTTTAGCTCCTTCCTGCTTTGGGGTTTTGGTCCCCGTGTTCCTGCTGTTTCCCTCTCGCCTCTCCCTTTCACCGATCAGTTCTGCCTTGCCCTGGAGCTCAGTTTGAAGCGCATTTCTCTGCCACCCCTCTCTTCCTGATCTGGACAGGTCCCCCCATGTGTGATGTCACAGTACCCTGTATGACAGCAGGCCCGTCACAGTGCAAATGTACATGTCCGTGTGATGTTTGTGAGTGGCTGTCTCCCCCGCAGACCCCCCTCGGCTGTGCACCTCGTGAGGGCAGAATTCTGTTGCACATGCCGTTTTCTGCCAACACCTAGCACAGTGGACATATAACTGACTCTTGACAAGCATTCGGTACATAAAAACACACGGATGGAGTCGCTAAGGGACTCCGTCTGCTGAGGAATGCAGAACGCAACCCCCATGACACAGCGTGCCGAGAGACGCTGCCTCTAACTGAGAGAGACCAGAGCACGGCAGCTGGCTGGCTCTGGGGGTGTCCACAGCAAAGGCTGCTTGGAGGAGGGGATGCCCAGGTGGCATCTTGTAGCATAGGAGGGCACCCGCCGGGTGAGGTGGGTGGATGGCAGGTGGAAAGGCAGACACCCAGGCTGATGGGCCCGAGTGGGAAGGGGAGTGTCGTAGGATTAGAGGCGTGGAGCCCGGAGCCACCTGCCCGGGCTGGCATTCTAGGGCCCCCACTTCCTTGCCATGTGCACCCCTATGTCTCGGAGTCCTCGTTTACGAAGTGCGGGTACCGCTAGTGCCTATCACAGAGGCTTGTTGGAAGGATCAAAGGAATAAACATCACGAAGCGTCTGGACATGTGTGCATCCATGTCCACGCTCTGCATAGGGACGTGCTCCTTATCCGTTGAAGACCTGCCCGTTAAAGACGTCACCCGGCTCGTGGTGTCCCCCCCCACCGTCACCTGTAGTGTTCTCTGGCCAGTCCTGGGTGCCCATCCCTGTGGGCTGCCGGGTCTACCCTGTCCACCGTGCTCTGAGGGCTTGCTGCGTCTGCACGCCAGGCCGCCGCGCAGCAAGCCTAGAAGGCAGAGGCAGCCCATGCTGAGTAGACTGAGGTGTCCCGAGTGGTCTGGTCACGAGCCAGAGGTCGTCACCACCTGGCTGAGAAGGGCAGAGGCAGGATGCAAGCCCGCGCTGGCTGCCCAAACTCTGCCTACGCTTTCTTACTCAGAGGTTCACCTCTGCAACGTTGTAGTCCTGAGGGGGCAGATTTGAACTGACCCATAGGCCCCTCCTTGGGGTTTCCCTAAAGTGTCCAAGGCTGAGATGTCCTCCATCGTAAGGCCTTGTGTGACCGTCCCTCATCCCCAGCATCTTTAGTCATTAACCAGGAGTGCCCAGCTCAAGAACCTAGCTGGGAATGTTTTAGGCCCCGTTTACCAGGCCTTGTCCAGACCGACCTAGTTCAGGCCCAGGTGTATGGATTGGTGATGTGCTCCCCAGGGACTCTGGTGTGTGTGTCCGAGAAGGATCCGCCGACCTGCTGACCTGGGGCATTTTCCTGACCATGTCTGGACCTTCCCTTGCTCATGGAACCTTCAGCCTCTAAGCCGGGGCCTGCAGGGAGGAGCAAGATAACAGCAGAGAGAGGGCTCGGAGGGAGGGAGGACAGACAGGAGGAATATTCCCTCCCTGTCGTTGGAGGGAATAAAGAGAAAGCCGCTGCAAAGCAGTGGTTCTGGAACCACAGGACGAGATGAGTTCCGGTATGACTAGAAAGAAGGGTTCTTAGGAGCCTGGGGTGGAGGAGACCTTGAGGAGGCCGAAGATGGCCCAGAGGCCAGGTTCTGAGGCCCTGAGTGCTGACCTTCCTGCTACCGGGGCAGGGGGGGGCATCTCACGGGGGCCCTCCCTTCCTGTCCCTCTCCCGGGCTCCATCTTAGCTCTTGACTCTTCCTTCTCTCCTTTTTCCCTGATTCCAGCTCCTTGCTGTCTCATCTGCGGCTGCTGCTTGAAACTTTGCAATTCCTCTGACATGACTTTGATCCTCCTTTCTGAAGCTTCTCCCCCGGGGAGAGAGATAAATACTTGCTTTTGTGCTCACCCAGTCACTCCGAGGCAGCACTTCCCGCCGCTGAATTTCCATTTTAACTCTAACCCAGGAGCCTGCTGACTCTCTGATTTCTCCCCCCGCCACCATCACCCCCACACTGGGAGAGCTCTGTGCGCGCTCTGCTCTGTGAGCTCTAAGTGATCGCAGCCCTTGGAGGCTGTTCTCATTTTTCTGCTCCGTGGAAGTTCAAGAGGAGAGGGACGAAGCTGGATTGAGAGGGATGGCAGCTGGGGGTCAGGGCTGACTGTGGCTTGGCAGAGCCTTGGAGAGAGAGGAAATCAATCCATGCTCCTGGCCAGCAGCCACTGACCTTCACCAGCTCAAGTCCACAAACAGTCCTCAAAGCCAGGAGCTTGTCAAGTCCCATATTTGCAGAAATCAGCATTCCTGTTTGGAAACTGCAGCCATATTGCAAACACGCTTGGCAGGGGCCCATTCCCCAGAGAAACTCATCCCGTCAGCCTTTGGGCTCCGGAGCCAAGAATTCCTGCAGGCAGCCACGTTTCAAGTTCAGGATGGGAAATAGGTGACTCGGAGTGTTCTAAAATTTCTTCTAGAAGTCTTGGCTGCCTCCTGTGTATTTCTGTCTCCATGGGGCTGATTGCCAGAGCTTCCAACCTCCCTTCCCCCAGCTTTCTCACACATATTTGAAAGGGCTTTTTCCTTTGGTAAAGAGATCATAAATATTTGAGAGCTCAGCTATAGGAAAAGGAGGTCCCTGACTTATAAACCTTCAGTTTTTGAAAGACCCAGATATTCTGACATGTTGATCAGGGGAAGGCTGGAGCAAAAGGCCAGCCTGCAGGCAGACTGGGGACTCCCAGGAAGTGTGGGTGATAGGGCAGCAGGGGCCGGGGCCTTCATGCCAGAGGTAGCTTTGTTGGATCCTGGCTTAGAATAAACCAAATAACTTGTTAGACCAAAGGGCTGCACCTTCTAGCTGCTTCTAGAGGGCTGGCTGGGGACCATCACTCCCAGCTCTAACTGTGATTTAAGGAAGAACATATTCCAGGTTCCAAACAATCAGCTTATGAACATGCCTTTGGGAATCCACATCAGCTCCATTACCTAAAAACACACAAGTCTTTGGGTTTTGAGGAGACTTAATTAAGTTTTCTTTCTTTCTCTTTCTTTTTTTTTTTTAAGACTTTATTTATTTGAGAGAGAGAACATGAGCAGGCCCAGAGGCAGAGGGAGAAGCAGACTCCCCGCTGAGCAGGGAGCCCAATGCGGGCTCCATCCCAGGACCTGGAGATCATGGTGAACGCAGACACTTAACTGAACGAGCCATCTAGGCGCCCCTTAATTAAGTTTTCTCAGGGCAAAAAGGAGCTCCATGGAACTGGGGAAGAGCTAAACATTCAGGCCTTAGCAAGAAGCTGGCCATTCTTTCTTCTGTGCCTGTGGTCTCTTCAGCGTACCCCCCCACCAGTGGGTTAGTTATTGTTCTGAATAAAGAATATTTGCATGGGATGCAAAATGGAAAAGGACCGCAAAGAAGCCCAGTGACAAACTTCTCGCTCTCTCCTCTCTGCCACCCAGCTCCCCTCCTAAAGGGCAGCCAGAATTACCAGCGTCTTGGGGCTCCATCCAGAGATTTTTTCCTCCCTGCTGGCGTGTGTGTGTGCGGGCGGGCGGGCGGGCGTGCGTGTGTGTGTGTGTTGTCTTTTTATAAGCCAGAGAGGAGCATACCTTATCGCTGCTCTGCACACAACTCTGCTCACAATTCTCTGAGTTGGCTCCGTATTAAGGAGTGTCTTTATTTTTTCCCACGGCTATATCGTGTTCCATTGTGTGGATAAACATGACTTAAATTAACCTGTTTCAGGGTGCCTGGCTGGCTCAGTCAGAAGAGCTACGCGACTCTTGATTTCAGAGTCATGAGTTCGAGCCCCACGTTAGGTGTAGAGATTACTAAAAAAAACTTAAATGAAACTTTAAACAAATTAGAAAATCTTTCGTTTAAGTTAGAAAATTTTAAACAGATTTTTCTTTTTTTCGTATTTTATTTTTTTATTTTAATTTTTTAAATTTTTTATAAATATATAAAGTATTTTTATCCCCAGGGGTACATGTCTGTGAATCGCCAGGTTTACACACTTCACAGCACTAACCATAGCACATACCCTCCCCAATGTCCATTACCCCACCCCCCTCTCCCGACCCCCTTCCCCCAGCAACCCTCAGTTTGTTTTGTGAGATTAAGAGTCACTTATGGTTTGTCTCCCTCCCGATCCCATCTTGTTTCTTTTCTTCTTTTCCTACCCCCCCAACCCCCCATGTTGCATCTCCACTTCCTCATATCAGGGAGATCATATGATAGTTGTCTTTCTCCGATTGACTTATTTCACTAAGCATGATACCCTCTA
>PISX010009933.1:0-73071 GCA_004024625.1 Mellivora capensis | reverse complement strand
GATTGACTTATTTCACTAAGCATGATACCCTCTAGTTCCATCCACATCGTTGCGAATGGCAAGATTTCATTTCTTTTGATGGCTGCATAGTATTCCATCGTGTATATATACCACATCTTCTTTATCCATTCATCTGTTGATGGACATCTAGGCTCTTTCCATAGTTTGGCTATTGTAGACATTGCTGCTATAAACATTCAGGTGCACGTGCTGTTTGAGGCATTCTTAAGATCATCAAAAATAATTGGTTTTCACTAAGTACATTAAAAAGTTTAAATATTATCATTCTTGCCCTCAGGAAGAATTATATATAGCAAGGTAATGTATAATGCAAGGTATATACAAAGAGTGCTGAAAAAGTGGGGCTAAAATGACGGATTTTAGAAATTTGTGGTTGAATTCAAGTGAATTATTTCAATCAGGGAAAAGATTTTGGGAAGGGATGGGTTTTGGGCCAGCTCTTGAAGGAAAGGGTGCCACTTCCAAAGGCAAAGTAGGGCATGGTGAGGAGGGCAAGTGCATAACAAGTAGGGGGAACACCGTTAGGTAAGTAAGTCGGCAGAATTAAGCATAAATGGTGGATTTAGATAGGGTCAGTATATCTATTTGACGAGAATAATAGAAATAAGTGGCTAACTATGACAGACTATATTTTCCTCAAATAAATGCAGTAAATAGCAATGTTTCCAGTCCCAGATGCTCTTCCAGCCCCCATCAAACTGTGGAGCCTATTTCCCTACCCCTTGGATCTGGGCCTTCAATGGTGGTCTTATGACTGCTCCAACCAGTAGAGCATAGTGCATGTGATGCTATGTGAGTTTCAGGGTGAGGTCATAACAAGATGCAGTTTCTGTCTCCCTTTCTCTTAGTTCACTCACCTTTCCACCCTGGCTACCATGTTTTGAGGGAGCCCAGGCCACGTCCAGTGACCATGTGTAGGTATCCCACTCAACAGTCTCAGCGAAGGTCTCAGCGGACTGCTAGAATCAACCAAGACACATAAGTGCCTGGAGATTCTGTTGATTTACAGCCCACAGACTTCAAGCTTTCCAGCTGAGGCACCTAATGTCACAGAGAAGAGACAAGCCATTCCTGCTGTACTCTGTCCAAATTCCTGATCCTTATAATCTATGAGCATAATAAATAATTGTTTCCAACCAATAATTCTGGGGTAGCTTGTTAAAAGCCATAGTAACTAGAACAATAACATTAATTGAGTAATTAACAAATGCCATGTACCATGTTTGATGCCTTATATTTTATATTGGTTAGCTATTTCTGTAAAACAAACCATTCCAATCCTCAGTGGCTTCAAACAATAGTTCTTGCTTATTAAAGCTCACATATCTGTGGTCTACTTAGGCCAACCTAGGCTGGGCTCACTTCAGTGATTAACGGTTGCCTGGGAGCTCTGCCTTAGCCTGGGCTTGGCTGGGGCATCTTAGGGCAGATCCATTGTTTGTGTCTCTTATCCTCCTCTTGGAACGGACAGGTTTGCCTGGGTATGTCATTTTCATGGAGAAGCAAGAGCACAAGAACCAGAGTGGAAATACTTAGGCTTCTTAGGGCCTACAGTCAGAAATGGCACACCATTGCTTCTACTAAATTCTATTGGCCAAATGGACTCCCATGACCAGACCCAGATGAACAGGGAGAGAAAACAGATCCATCTGTTTAGTATATTGCAAAGTCACAGGCAGAGGGTGTACACATAGGTAGGGGTGAAGAATTAGAGCTGTTAATTCAGTCTATTGCATAGTTATCAAATATGCACCATTATCATCCTCATCCCATCCATGTCATTGAGAAACTGAAGTGCAGAGACCTTAAATACTGTGAATTAACAGAGTTCCTGGAGCTTCCAGTGACTCGGCGGCTCCTGTGACTGGCTCATCACTGCAACTGTCCAAGAGACCAAAGTCTCAGAAGATGTCTTTGCTCTTTAGGTGCTAGATCTCAGCTGGCTGCAAGAGAGCTGGGTCGTCTGTGCTTCTCATCTTAAACCAATTCCTGACCTTCCTCTAGTTGGACCTTAGGATCACTATGCCAATATATGTTTCCATTAGCCTCGGGAACCACTAGAAATCCCAACTGTGTTCACCCACCACCCCAATCCATCTAAGAATACAACCCCTCTTACACTCCTCCCTAGCTCCCTCAACATTTCCTGTGCCTCTAAGACTCGAGACCTGTCATCAGTACTCTTTATCTATAATATCTTCTCTGAACAGTCCCTTCACTCCCATCCACCTTCATTTCCAACCTGACTGAAACACTGTTATCCCCTTCCAGCCACATGCTCCCACTGCCCTGCAGTCCTTGCAACAGGATGTGGTTTTTCTCTCTTATACCAGATACCTGTGGGCTTGAAGATGAGAGAGAAGAGAGGTATCCTCTTTGCTTCATAAATCATTCTCCTTCCTCTTCAAAACTTGGATCTTGTTCATGCTAAGAGACACTACAATCCCCAAAATTGCTATCGCCTTGACCTTCATACAAAGCTTAATTTAGCTTATTTTGGAAGACTAACTGGACCTGAGTTATTTCCTGATTGTGTCTGGAAATCATAACCAAAACTTGAACAGGTTCCCAAGGTTAATATGAGGTCATTACAGACCAATTCCCTATTGTTTAAGAAAATCTATTATAACCAATCACTGGGAAGTATAAATAACCACTGCCTTCCCACTATATAAACTACCCCTTACAGAAGGGACCTTGTCCTCTAACTATATACCCTGAGGCTCATTCCATGTTTTGGTTTGAGTGCTCCCAGTTTGCAAACTGTATTTTGGTGTGTGCACAATAAATTTTATGAATTACTACTTGGTTGTTTGGTGGTTTTCTGTCATATATGTACTTTTGACAATAGTGACTTGCTGAGGCCCAAGGCACAAGGCTTACTGGAAGATGTTCCAGAAGTTGCCCATATCACCTCTTATATGCATTGGATCAAATGTAAGCACAGTATGACATTTAGCCACAAAGGAAGCTCAAAATGTAATCTCTTGCTGGGCAAGACCAGCTAACACTCAGGGAATTCTACTACTAAGGGAAAGGGAAAAATGGATATTTGGAAACAGTAAGTAATCTTTGTCACATTAATTAAGCCTCTTACCTACCTACTCTATGCCTTCCCACAAGCAGCTGACACCAGAGAAAAGCACCATAGCCATAATGATTCTTATCCTAAATCTCAAGAAAGCAATTGATTCTCCATAACAATCCTATATACTTTTAAAGATACCCTTGATGTTGTGCCTGCAAAAAAGATTAATTCATATTTTCTCCTCTTTTCTCAAACCTTCAACAATTCCTTCCCACTTTTTACACTGCATTCTCAGCTGATAACTTGCCCTTGTATTTTATCAAACATTTTAAAACAATCACAGGAAATTCCTTTCCTTCCTACCACCAAACCTATCAACTTACCTACACACTTCCACCACCAATTCTAACTTTCTTTGTTCTCATCCTCTCTCCTTTTACAGTATCTGGAAGCTTCCTGTTCCCAGCAAAGATGAATGCCTCCCTTATTGTTCTGAAGCCTGTCCTCACTGGCCTTTCTCAAAGAGTGATGACTGCAATAATATGCAATTTCTCTTGTATCATTATGATTTTTCCCCCCGTTGACTATTCCCAGAAATAGTCTCTAATAAATCCCATCTTCAAAAAATTATTTGAGGAAAGGATTCTGGGAAGCTGGTGGAGTAGGAAGCACCAGGGATCTTGTCTCCCCACTTAGACAATCCATTGCATCGACAGAATCTGATATAACCATGTTGGAACTCTGGAGTCTATTGAAGGCTTGCAATTTCCAAGCAAAGGCTTGGACGATAAAGTGCAGTTAGGTTCAGTCAATGTCAGCTCTTAGCACAGTAGCAGCTACCCACCCCCCATCTCCCAGCCCTGGCTCTTGCAGGAGCAAGAGCAGACACAAAGGACCCTGTCCTCCCAACATGAGAAGTCTGTCTTCCGACTACTGATTGCTACTTCTGACCATGGAGATACAGAGAAGCTGAATTTGCTCTTACCATTTTCTCACTTGATCTTTTCTTCTCAATTCACTCCAATTTGTCTTCCATCTCCATTACTACACTCTAATGGCTTTTGCCAATGTTCTCTGACTTGACAGATTAAGATCTTTCCTAATTCTCTTCTGTGCTTCTCGGCAGCATTTGGTAGCTTTACTCTCTTCTTGCAACATTCTCTAACCTTGGTATCCACACCCACCTTCCACCCTCACTCTCAATCTCCTGTATGCTACCTCATTGCCAACTCCTTCCCAGTTTTGGTTTGCTTTTTTGTTTGTTTTTGTTTTTGTTTTTTGGCTCTTTCTCCTTGGTCCAGCCTCTAAATGTCAGAATGCCTCTATTCTCTCTCCTTACACTCTTCACGCCATCTCACACATCCCCATGGCTGTAAATATCTATATATGCTAAATGATTCCCCAATATTTATTTCCAGGTCAAATTGCTGAGCTCTAAACTTGTATTCAACAGTTTATTTGATGTCTCCACTTGAAGCTCAACAGACATCTAAACCTAACCAGAACAATTTTTATCACCTAAACATGTCTTTCCCTCAATTTTCCCCAACCTGAATGGCCGTGACATCTTCCCAGTTACCTAACAGAAACCTGTGCATCATTTCTGATTGTTCATTTTTCTAAAACCGCATGTTCTACCCAAAGCAGGCCTTACTGGATCCCTGTGCAAAACACACAATGAATCTATCTCTACTCTTCTCACCTGGATTTCTACAAATGCCTAACATATAATATTCTACTTACTTATCTTGTCTGTTGTCTGTTTCACCAGCCACATGAGATTTATGAGTGAAGGGAATTTGGCTTGTTTTATCTTGTGCTATACACTCATGGCTTAGAATAGGGCCTGTTGCTCATAAGTATTCATTGAATAATTGGAAGAAAAATCTAGTGGGAATCAGACATGCAAAAATTAAATTATAATACATTTTCTTTTTTAAAAATTTCTTTAATTAAAAAAACTTTAAAAAAAGATTGCATTTATTTATTTGACAGAGAGACACAGTGAGAGGGAACACAAGCATGGGGAGTGGGAGAGGGAGAAGCAGACTCCCTGCTGTGCAGGGAGCCGATGTGATGCGATGCAGGGCTCCATCGCAGGATCCTGGGATCATGACCTGAGCCAAAGGCAGACGCTTAATGACTAAGCCACCCAGGTCCCCCTATAATACATAGATACTTTTAAGTGGGAGTATGTACAAAATTAAGAAAGGAGAATATTTCCAGATCTTGGGAATTATAGACCGCTTTAGTCTTTCTTTTTGGATGAAAGGAAAATAAGCCAAGAACAAAGAACATTGTGAAAATATGTCTTAATATTCCCTTTAAAATGCCCATTGAAGCACAATACACAATTACATAAAATATTACCATTTTCCAAGTAATTTACAAAAATAAATATAGAGAAACAATGATGGGGCAAATAATGGAAGGAATTAAAGCTTCCAGGAGCTGGATTTCTCTAGAAAGGAAAAAAGGTAAGTGGAGAAAGAGCTGGATTTCTCTAGAAAGGAAAAAAGGTAAGTGGAGAAAGGAAAAAAGGTAAGTGGAGAAAAAAGGTAAGTGGAGAAAGATTAAGTGGGTAATGTGAAGAAAGATACTGAAACAAATTTTTAAAAATTCCTTTTCCCTGAGTAATGAGAATGGAAGTGGTCTCAACTTTACAGGACGGCTATGTGGGACCTGTATAAAGTCAGAGAGATAGTGGGGACAACCTATTATGGGTAGCTTGTAACTATCGATTAGTATTTAAAATGTAAAAATCCTGAGACCCATCAACTCCATTTCTACTTACCTATTTTACAAATATAATAGCAAAAGTGTATAAAGGAACATTCACAAGGACATTGTTGCAGCAAAGTTTAAAATAGCACAAAAGGAAACAGCCCTCCTATTCCTTTGGGTACCCACAGAGGGGGCCATTAAAGTCACCTGAGAACATGAAATTTACTGGTCTAGAAAGAGGTCTGTGATATAGTAGGTCTATGAAAATGCAAACTGAGCACCTGGGTAGTGCAGTTGGTATGCATCCAACTTTTGGTTTTGGGTCAGGTCATAATCTCAAGGTTGTGATATCGAGCCCCATGTTGGGCTCCATGCTCAGCACAGAATTTGCTTGAGATCCTTTCTCCCTCTCCCTGTCTCTCCTGCTTGTTCTCTCTCTCTCTCTCTCCCTTAAATAAATAAATAAATAAATAAATAAATAAATAAATAAATCCTTTTTTCTAAAAAGGAAAAAAGAAGAGAAAGAAAGCAAGTTGTATATAAAATTTAAGGCATGAATCCTTTTTTTGGTAAAAAACAAAGTGTACTTATATTTATCTATCTAGCGATCTACCTATCTTCTATCATCTATAGCCAGAGATGCTTTGTGGGCATAAGAAAAAACATATGTGTGATCAAAACGTATGACTGGAAAGACAGAAATACACGGGCTTCATATTTTCTTTTATATAATTTTTATTTGATGGCTTTTGGTAACTTTTCTTGTTTTATTGTTGTTTTTCCTCTCCAATAAAATATTTTTTGAATGTCATGATTGGTTCAGGAAAAAAAAAATCAGTGGCTAAATATAGAAACTAAGAACATAGAGATTTTGAAAATGGTCTGTATTTGATAATCACTATCCAATCACATTCTTAAAAAGTCAGACAGAAATTCTGATTTTATTTTTTAAGTCAATATTGGAAGGATGAAATAGGGCACTGAAAAGAGGCTATGTTTGGTATTCTGTAACTAGTCTATTAAAAAGGAAAAAGAAAAGCAAAGGAACAGTAATGGATACAATGAGAGGCAAGAGGAAGGGAAGGAGAAAGGAAGATAAGTTCAGGGAAAAGGGGAGGCAGGAAGAAGAGATATGGAATTGATTGTATTGTTCACTAAAATTTGAGAAAATTAAGAAGTGATTATGTAATGAATTCTATCCTTGGAAAATAAAATGATAGTTAGTGATAAATATCCCTAAGGGTGCTGCAAAATATATGAAGAAGAAATGAACCACCACTCTACAGACTGTGGGTTCCTAGTTCTGTGTTCTATCTGGGCTCAGGTGTATTTTGTCCTCCTGTGCCCAAATGACAGTATTGATTGTCTTTATCACATGCTACAATATATCTGAAGGCTGGAAAATCCATCATTTCATTTAACATTTATTGAGGAACGGTAATGCATTCTACACTTGGCAAATGAGCAATTATATCTCTTGACTAGAGATTTATATAAGGCCTCTAGTTTTAAACAGTTGAGTCATTTCAGGAAATAGATGATTTTCAACAGATTTAGAAACAGAAATCAGTTATTCAAATGATTTAACCTCAAAGAAATTGGTGAAAAATTTACTAATTCTGAGTATAGTATGTGTTTCATCTCATAGTTGGAATTGTTTCTTTGATTCTAATTTTACAGATGGAAAAAATAAACTCTTACACGTCCAAAAGAGAGAATGGCTTTGCTTAATTGGTAAACTCAGTTCAGAAGTACGTTCTAATTCACATTTGCTCCACTGCTCAACATGATCAAGACAAAGACAAAATGGAACCTATTTCATTTTCTGTACCAACAGCATTATTATTGTTATTGTTGTTATGGTCTTTAATACTTACTGAGGACCTACTTTGTGGCAATCACCATGCTAAGGGGCTTTACATGGATTATCATTACACAACTCTCTAAAGTAGGTAATATTACTAAACTGCCACTTCACAGATGAGGTAACTTGCCCGTGGTCATTGCGAGAACAAGCATCTTAGTGTACATGACTGCAAAGTCCACACACTTGTTAAACCACTATACCTTTCAATATATACTGCCTCTTCTGATTTATTATTGTGCAAAGACATTAGCACATACCCAATTTAATATATGTTTTGTCTACAGAATCAGAGGTATGCCATTGGCTTATTAGGTAAAATAGAAAGGATTCCCCTTTCTAACCACCACCCTTTATTTCCTTGTTTAATGAAAGCATGATAAATGATAAAGCTAGACATAAAAGTTTTGATTATAAAGAATCTTGCTAGAAAATGACTGTTCTTGACAAATTCAGTAATTGAGTAGATGCTACTTAAAATGGGAAATGGATGATTTTCAATTGATGTAAAAACAGAGAAATTAGTTATTTAAATGATTTAATACATGATTCTTGATGACACTTTTATGAAGGCAATTTTTTTAATCAGGGCAAAGTCTCAGTTTCAGGTCTCAGTTTTGCATAAGCTACAGTTTCTCTACTCCCAAATGAAGTTTTATGCATTATATAATTAACATATATATATTTTTAAAGATTTTATTCATTTATTTGACAGAGAGAGATCACAAGTAGGTAGAGGCAGGCAGAGAGAGAGGAGGAAGCAGGCTCCCCGCTGAGCAGAGAGCCCCATGCGGGGCTCGATCCCAGGACCCTGGGATCATGACCTGAGCCGAAGGCAGAGGCTTTAACCCACTGAGCCACCCAGGCGCCCCTAATTAACATAGATTTGACAAACTTAAGGAGCAAGGTGAGTTGACTCAAAACCTTTGCATTCTCCTGGACTGATAGTTTCTTATTTCTAAGACAAGTGGAAAGAGCCTTGAACTTGTACCTCTAAAATGTCACAAGTAAACAGCAATATGACCTTGGACAAGTCACTGCTGAAGGTGAGTCTCAGTTTCCCATCCACAGAGAAGGGATTATATTACTTATCTCATTGGACTGCCAAAAGCTTTAAAGGAGGTACCCTGTGATTAAAGCTTTTAAAGTAAATCCATTATTACTATTATTCCTTCTCATCTTGGCAGGAACACAAAATGGCAAATTCCTCATTTTTTTTTAATCTCCATTTTTCCTGTTTAATCATCTATTATGTTTTGCCTGCTGGCTATCTCATTACCTTGAAGAAACATCCTACAACATTAATCCAGTCCCTTGTTCACAACAGGTATTTGAAATGCACCCCTCGATTTTCTCACAGGAAACTATTAAATGGAAGACCAGTACTCCCATTCTGGCCTGGAATCTATGAGAGTCTTTCTGGCCCCTCCCCTTTTATAAGCTGTACGACCTCTACTATCAGAGGAAGGTAGATTCTGGAGAATTGAAAATGGTCCATCTAGTTCCAGTTTACATAATAATTCTCTAAGACAGGGTTTGTAGATAAACTACAGATTTACCTATGTTGTGTTTTATTAGAAAATTATCTATGGGGGCGCCTGGGTGACTCAGTGGGTTGAAGCCTCTGCCTTTGGCTCAGGTCATGATCCCAGGGTCCTGGGATCGAGCCCCGCATCGGGCTCTCTGCTCAACAGGGAGCCTGCTTCGTCCTCTCTCCCTGCCTCTCTGCCTACTTGTGATCTCTGTCTGTCAAATAAATAAAGTAAATAAAAATATTTAAAAAAAAAAGAAAATTATCTATGTAGAATTATGTGCATATCAGGGGCCTCTATCATGTTGAAGATGTATGAATAAGAAGATAAAGTTGGGATGTAAATCAAAGAGAATTTGGGGGCACCTGGGTGACTAAACTGGTTAAACATCTGCCTGCGGCTCTGGCCACAGTCACGATCTCAGGGTTTCATTCTTCTACATATAGCTGTCCAATTTTCCCAGCACCATTTATTGAAGAGACTGTCTTTTTTCCACTGTATATTTTTTCCTGCTTTGCCGAAGATTATTTGACCATAGAGTTGAGGGTCCATATCTGGGCTCTCTACTCTGTTCCATTGGTCTATGTGTCTGTTTTTATTCAGGGTTTTAGGATTGAGGGAGGTGGGTTTCCTGCTCCGAAGCAAGTCTGCTTCTCCCTCTCCATGTGCCCCTCCTCCGTTCATGCACTCCCTCTCTCTCAAATAAAGTCTCTTAAAAAAAGATTTTGTCTGCTAGAAGAATGCTTTTATAAATATATCAGTGAGCACCTTACTTTTCACCGTTTTTAACTGTCCCAAATTACAGCTGTTCAACTTGTGAATCAAGATAAGGTATATATGGCTGAGGTCCAAGAATCAGAGAAAGAGATAATCCATGTAATTAAACAGCATTTAACATCAATTACTTTTATAACACAATACCAGGCCTTCTTGGGGATATGAACTGTTTTTCGACTGGAAGACAAGCCATCTGGAGGAAGAACCATCACTGATTGTAAAATAAAGCTTCACAGGACTTATTTTTGACATTTTACATGAATGATTTCATTTAATTCAGTAACTCTTTAATTTCATCAAATATCCAGTAAATTACAAATTTCCAATTGTGTCATAACTGTCATTTCTTTTATGGTTTACTTGAATTAGGATTCCAGTAAGTTCCACACATTGTGATAGATTGATATGTCTCTTAAGTTTCTTTTAATCAATTGGTTCCTCTCTCTCTCCCTGAATTTATTTGTTGAGAAATTGGACCATTTGTCCTATAGCTTCCCAGCATCTGGGTTTTGCTGATTGCATTCCAGATATGTAGTTTGTGATGTCCTTGCCTCCTCTGTATTTTTTTTGAAAATTGTTAGTTGGATCTATAAGCCTAGTCAGATCCAGGGTTTCTATTTCTGGGTGGTGGCCACGAAGGTAAGACTACCTTATTGGTGGTAGCATGTTCTTCATCAGGAACTATACACATCTGGTTGTTTCTCTTTTTGTGATGTTAGCAGATGCCAGTGTTTAATGCTTCCATGTCAATTCATTTGAGGCTGTGAAATGGTGATATTTTATCATTCTTTATTCACTTACTAGTTGGAATACTTCTTTACTGAGAAACTTCCTCTCATCTACTATATTAGTTTCCTGAGGTCATTGTAATAAATAACCATGAACTTGGTGGCTTAAATACAACAGATATTTGTTCTCTTGCAGTTCCAGAGGCCAGAAGTCTAAAATAAAGGTATTGGCAGGGCAATACCTTCCTCCCGGAGGCACTAGGGGAGAATCTGTTCCTTGCCTCTTCCAACTTCTGGTGGCTGTTGGCATTACTTGTGGCTGCACCACTCCAATTTCTACCACCGCGGTTACATTCCCTTTCCTCCTCTTTTTGCTCACCTCTCTGTATCTCTTATGAGGACATCTGTCATAAGATTTAGGACCTACCAGGGTAATCCAGGATGATCTCATCACAAACTCCTTAACATAATTATATCTGTAAAGACCCTTTCTCTGGGTGGCTCAGTTGGTTAAGCATCTGCCTTCATCTAGGACATGATCTCCAGGTCCTGGGATTGAGACCCATGTTGGGTTCCCCTGCTTAGCTGGGAATTCCGCTACTCTCTCTCCCGCTGCCCCAACTTGTTCTCTCTCTCTCTCAAAAAAAAATAAATAAAACCTTAAGAAAAAAAATAACTTTTTTCCAAGTAAGGGAACATTCACAGTTTCTGAGGATTAGGACATGGACGTTTTCTTTTGGGGGTCACATTCAATCCAAGACATCCACAATTTGGTACTCAGTGGTACAGTCCATGTAGGAAAGGCTAGATAAGTACTCAATTAGTTTTTTTCATTTATCACTCTTCAAAATAGTTAATTCCCCAGCATCCTCCAATAGTGACCAATTAGAAGTTTCATTTTTTAATAGTATTATAAATTAATGGGTTTAAATATTTGATGTACTTCAACTTTCTATTAAGTTCTATCCTATTGGAACTCAAAGTGTCTCACCTTTGGCCAATAGGGGCCTCTTCATGTTGCCTCCTAAATTCTCTTGACAGGACATGAGTAGTCTTTGGTATCTTCTGTTATGGGTTGAATTGTGTCCTCCAAAAAAGAGATGTTGGAGTCTTTCAAAGACAGTTAAGTTAGAATGTGGTCATAAGCCCTAATCCAATAGGATTGGCATCTTTACAAAAAGGGGAATTTGGGACACAGAGACAGAGATGCCTAGAGGGAAAACAATATAAAGACAGGGAGAATGCCATGTACAGATGGAGGCAGAGATTGGAGTGATGCAACCATAAGTCAAAGAACACTCAGGATTGCAGGCCACCACGAGAAGCTGTGAAGATTCTTCTCAGAGGGTCAGATAGAGCATGGTCTTGCTGACACCTTGATTTCAGATTTCCAACTTCCAGGACTGTGGGAAAATAAATTTCTATTATTTAAGTCACCCCGTTTGTGGGACTTTGTTATAATAGCCAAGGGAAACTAATACATTTTCCTTGTGATCTGTATGAAAGGATATTCTAGACTCATTTTGTATTAGGTTGGGCAATCAGTGGCAATTTCATCTGGTTCAAGTTGATATTTTTCTTGCTCAAATCTTGGAGTCAGCAATATCTGCAAGGAGCCTTGATTCCTTTTAGTGGAAAATATTTCAAGATTATTATCTGGGAGCTAGAGATGCTCACAGTTGCTAGACTGGTCACTGTCTTTAGGCTCTTTCAGAGCTATGTATATTTTACATGCTAAAACATTGGGTTTGGGTTTTGTTGTTTTTTAGAAAAAAGACATTTCTTGGTCTTGACCTGGAATCAGAATGAGACATTTCTCCAAGGAGTACTGGTCTTGAAATGCCATAATTTAGGCATTAGGTGTACACATTGCTACAGGGTTGGTTAGTTCTAGGCCTTTTCAGAGGCAGGGTAAAAAATAAGACAAAATGGATCACGATGCTTCTAATTCAAATTCAGGACTATGGAATTTTTACTTACCCACTTGTATCTTACATCTGCATTTCCTTTCTCCAATGCTGGGAATCCTGGTTTTCAAGAATGATTGAGATGATATAATTAGAACATTACTCATTTTATTTATCTCACATTTCACATTTAAAAAGCCAGAATACATATACAAATATTATCACATCAATACAGAGAAGAGTGAAAAAAACTTTTATATTTCTTCTTGTTTTTAGAAAATATGGCCCTACAGATGTATAGTCAAATTACTGTTTTTAAAAAATATTTTATTTATTTGAGACAGAGAGCATGAGAGAGAGAGAGAGCGCACAAATGGTGGGGAGAGGGAGAGGGAAAGGGAAAAGCAGGCTAGTGGGAGCCTGACATGGGACTGGTGGACCCATGGCACTCATGGGACCGATCCCCAGGGCCCTGGGATCATAACCTGAGCTGAAGGCAGGATGCTTAATGGGCTGAGCCACCCAGGTGCCCCAAATTACTGTGTTTTAAGGTCACTTGGAAAGTTTCCTCTCTGTGTGTTATGAAATATACTATTAGGTTTATTTCCTTCATTTTATTTTAGTTTTGAGGCCAATTATAATTAATTTTATTTTATAAATAAGTTATTTTCATTTTGTAATTAAGTGAATAGGTTCCCAGAGTAAAATATAAATATATTTAAATAAGCCTAGTTTCTATACCTGTTCTCATGATAATATTTTCTCCTTGTCCTTATAGGTAACCTTCCTTTAAAAAATTATGGTTTATCTTTCCTTTTTTAAAAAATTTAAGCAAGTGTATGTACACACATTTTTATAGTCTTTCTTTTCTTAAATGGTAGCATACAAAGAACACTTATCTCTATTTGCTTTTCTCCCTTGACAGGATACAGTGATATATATATATATAGAGAGAGAGAGAGAGAGAGAGAGGGAGAGAGAGAGAGAGATATTCCTCTTTCCTTCTTACAGCTGTATAGTATTTCACTGTGTGCAAGTACCATAGTTTTTTCAACCAATCTCCTTATATGGACATATCAAGGTGTTTCCTTTCTTTTGATGTTACAAGCAGTCCTATATTGAATAGGTCTGGGCATATACGTTTTCATATTTTTGCTACTATGTCTGTGGGATAGAGTCCTAGAATTGGCATTGCTGGGTCAATAAACAAATTCAAAAGTAATTTTGCTAGGTATAATTGTACACGTGTAACCAAGCAACCTTGATGAATTCCAGTGATACTGGAATTCCTTAAATCCAATGGGATATATCCTTATATCCAAATTATATCCAATGTTAATGAATTCCTTAAGCCTTTAGCTTGAGGAATTTTTTTTTTTTTTTTTTTTTTTTTCAGATTTATTTGAGAGTGAGAGAAAGCACGCATGAGCGGGGGTTGCAGGAGGGGTTAGAGGGAAAAGGAGAAGCAGACTCACCGCTGAACGTGGAGCCCAGCACGGGGCTTGATCTCACTACCCTGAGATCATGACCAGAGTCAGAGATGAAGAGTCAGAGGCTTAATTGACTGAGACACCCAGTTGTCCCTTGGCTTATGGAATCTTATCTCACAACAGCATATATTATATTTACATACAAAAATTATTCTGTATACTCACCACTTAAGTTATCAAAATTTAGCCAAACTTCTGTGGATAAATTAATCATCAACTATAGGAGTATTCTATAAAGTGTGTTAAAAAGACCTTCCCCTTGCTTTGTTGTTGTTGACATAACTTACCATTAATAATAAAAACATCCACCCAATACTTACCAAAGCACTTTCTAGTACCTTTGATCTTCCCAACAATCCATAGGTGGTGGTTACTATTTCATCTTATCAAGCACAGAGTTTAGTTACTGCAGAACATCTCACAGTAAGGTAATGGCATTGTCAAACATGATTGCACAGACTGTGCACTAAGTTATTTTTGCTAAGCCACCACTAACTGCCTTATATTTCCATATACAAAAAATAATTGCAACTAAGTTGCTGTTTTAAGACATAAAGCAGCAATTTTAAACTGAAGCGAAAAGGAAGAGAAGAACAGTAAAAAAAATTTTTTTTAATCTCCTCCTTATATGTATAAAGGCCAGTAATTTCTTTTTATACACTGCATCAAACATCAGTGCATGTGGAAATCAACAGGTATTTTTTGTTTTGTTTTTGTAAAGGCCTAAAATATATGAATTATGAATATATTTCTTTTTGGTAGTACTGAAATACATCTGTGCTTTTAATATATTGAATGAATGCTGTAACTATGCACTATATAATAAGGATTTTCACTAGGATTGGTAAAGTTGAGTTACAAGATCTTCCCTCTTCACTTCAGTGTTCTCCCAAAGTGCCCAACACTACTGAGCATATAAGGGCTGCATGTTTCCTAAATACACCAGATAATTACCTTTATTGATCTATCATCTATCTATCTACCTATCTATCTATTATTTAGGAACATGGAAACTGAAGGTAAGGTACATAATGAGATTTTAGTTCAAGCTAATTTCCATGAGCAGTCTTCTTAGATTTTTTTTTTTCTCTCTTGGCATTGTTGCTAAAATAGTCATTTGGAGAGTAGAACATTTTAATGTTTGGATATATAAGGTTTGGTGTCATTTTGTTTATGGTATATTAAAATTTAAGCACTAAATTTTTCCATTGCTTCTTTTGTTTAGCAGTTATTCAGTGTTTAGGCAGAATATTAACATTAAAAGGAAGAAGTTACTTTTTATTGTCCAGTACAGATCATTTTGAAGTAAAAAAAAAAAAAAGATGCATTACAAAGATAGAGAGCACTATAAGTATCTATGTGTTTAAGTATATGGCTGTTACAAAGTATGAGTTTGTAAACTGAATATGCAGTATAAATGATTCATGATTCATACATGGTACAACGAACAGCTAAAATTAGAAAAGTTATTCAAGCTCCCCTTCCCCAAGAAAAAGTTCAGATAAAAACAATTTACATATAATGCTAAATCTAGTCTTACATGGGAGGAGCTTTCTATTCACAGATTTCCAGTTTTGTGAATTAAATAGCTGTAGACTCCAAATTATTCAGAGCCACTATTTTGGTGCAAGATCAGGTAATGTCTCTTTCTGTAACTAAAGTGGCTGGCCCACATATATAGTGATTGAAGGCATATTAAAACATATTACTACTAAATGAGGAATGGAAAACAGTAAATTGGAATGGAATCCAGGCACAATGAAAAGAGAAGGGACGAGATCCGGGTTAATATTAGTTAAGTGCTTCAGCACTGTTGCAATTTAAAGTGTGTAAAAACAGAGGCCATCTCAGAGCCTCCAAGAAATAGGAAGGTCTTAAGGAGTCCAGGATGGGGTTTTCTGTCTTTTTAATCCAATAACTGTATTTTGTTACTTCATAGGTCAGGTTCAACCAGAGCAAAATGGTGACTAATCCCATTGGAATAAGTCTGTGGAGAATAAATCTCATAGATCCAAACCCATGTTTTGTATGCAGTGGTCTTTATCTTAACTGATGGCAAAACATTTTATCATTTAGTTAAGACTATCAAGTGGTGAGAGAAGAAAATGAGGTGGAAGTTGAGGGATTCCAAGTGCAAATAGTTGGTAGTATGCATACATAAAGAGGTAAAAAGAAGTCCTAATAAGTAATGAAATTTACCAGTACTGGTACTGTTTAGTATAACTTTTCCTGTTAATGGTCAACTGAATATTAAAAGAATTACAAAAGGTGATAGAATCCAATTTTTATGTATCCAGAACACTAAGATTTTCTAGGACTGTTTTTAAAGTGCCTTCCCTCAGGAAGCTGTGCAGGGAACTGAAATGCAACTGGTTTAAGGCAGGTGGTGTTAAAAGAAATCTCAAAATTAATTGATGTTCTCTATGCCCATCACAAACATACTGACAACTTCCCATTTTCTGAGTCTTAATGGCCTCTGCTTTCTCTAATTTCTTCCTTCAGGTCCTGGCAGGTTGCATCTCTTCCTCTCTCTGGTACGTTGTCTTTGATATTTCCCAAATACGCTCTCAGCTGCATACAACTTTGACACTTCGTTTTGCTTTATGAGGATAAACTCCCTCACTTGTCCAGACTACATTCCATGTTTCTCAAAATTCCTAGGGACAAGAGAATTAGGTACTGTGAGTTCGGCCTTCTAAACAGAGCATTCTCTGTTCTGCGGGAAATGTTGCCATAAAGGCGGGATTTGCCTGAGCAGAGCAGGTCAAACGCCTTTTGATTTATACTTCAAGACATGGACTTTTTTTGCCCGCTCTCTCGCAGCGAGAGGCCACGAGAGTTGGTGGGTCAAGGGGAAGTATTTCAGATGTTAGTCATTACACGCAGGACATATGGTTACAGAATTTTGGCAGAATTTTTTTAAAAGGGGGGCGTTATCTTGCTGTCATAATCCGGTGGCTCGTATTTTGTTTCGTTTTGTTTTGTTTGGCATTCCCACCACCGTTGTAAGTCACTTGTAGGCTAGTAGATGGCCGAAACTTGGGAAACTTAAGCCCAGAGACTTTTAGCTGTACTGGGGAGACAAACAACTCCGCTAGTTCAGGGGGTTACTAATCCTGAAATGTTTTAACAGTGGGCCCAAATCAGATTTCTTCCCCTTCAGGAAGACGTACACAATTTTGCAGGGAAAAGGCCCACCCTTGAGGAGAGGAACCGAAGCCTCAGAGCGTGGGATCACTAACTCAAGCCCTGAGATGACTCCGCATTTAAAACTCTCCCTGGAGTCCGAGCACTCCCGGGGCCGGAAGCGGGAACATGTGACCGGTCCTCTCCAGCCATTGCTAGCGAGGCAGCTGCCACCACCCCTTCCATATTTCCTAGCTTCTCTAGCTCAGGGAGATGCAGAAACACCTGACAAGAGTCGGTCCCAGGTGACTCTGGACTCCAGTGTCACCAGAACTCACGTCTTTTCCAGCAGTGCTTTGCAAGTCCCTCACCTTAAAAGAGCGGTGGAACACTTCCGCCTGGGTGGCAACCACGTGGTCACGCGAGACTTGGGGAGTCGGCAAGCGGACAGAACTACTCCAGTTCCCTGGCTCCGCCTGCCCAGCACCCTCCACGGCGCGTGACGACGCGGCCCACGGCGGCCTCCGCCCCGGCGCGCCTGCGCAGGCGGCTCTCGCGGTGTCTCGCGCTCAACCCCGCCCACTTCTGCCCCCGCCCTTTCCGCCCCTCCCTACCCCTCCGCCCTGTCTCTCGGCGGCAGCGGCGGCGGCGGCGGCTCGCGCAGCTCGTTGGCTCACTATATAAAGGGGAGAAGCGGGCGGACCGGACGGCTGGAGCTGCAGCCGGTGGCGGCAGCGGCGGCGCGGGGAGCGGCGACCGGTGGTGGTTTCCCTCCTTGGCGCGGGGTGGGGAGCGGGCAACGCCCCCTGGACCCCAAAAGGGTCGTGGCTTTTTTAAGGGCGATTCTCGAGGTTTTTAGCTCTGGGAGGACTGCCCCCCTCCTCCTCCTCCTCTCACCGCTCCCCTCTACTCTTTCAGGATTCGATTTTGTTTGAAATTTTTACCCCCAATCTTGCGGTGGCTTGGGCCACCCTCCGGGTGTTTTGGTTTTCTTTTTTCTTTTTTGGTTTTGTTTTTATCTTGTTTTCTCGGGCTTGCCCCCCTCTTGTTTGTGTTGTGTGTGGAAATGGCGAACTCGGCAAATACAAACACCGTGGTAAGGACGTGGTTTGGTGGCCGGCGGGGGCTTCGTCCAGGCGGCAGCAACGGCCGGACCGGGCGGGGGCGGGGACGGCGGCGACTCCCGGCCTCTACTCCTCAGCCGCCCGCGCGGCCGCTGCCGCCGCTTCCCGCCTCGGGCGGAGCGGGCCGGGGCGGCGGGCGCGGGGGGGCGCCTCGGGCTCGCGGCGGCGGCGGCGGCGGCGTTGGGAGGGCGGGGGCGCCGGCGGGGCCTGGGGCCGCCGCGGGGCGGTCCGGGCCGCGGAGGCCGTTGGGCCGGGGCGAGCGCGCGACCCGGGTCCCAGACCCCGGCCGCCGGGAGGGGAGGTGGGCGGGAAGCCGCCGCTTCCCCCACCCTGAATAGGGCCCGGCCGCGCCGGCTCGAGAAGGGCACCCCGAGCAGCCTCAAAACAAAAACCGCGTCTGGGGAATTAGGCGAGTCCCCAAGACCCGCCGTGGTCCACTTCAATGCAGTGGAAGGTGAACGGCTACTTTGGGGGTCACTTGGGGTGTTTCTGGCGGTTGTGCTTAGGGAGCCTTCACTGGGGCCATTTTATATTTCTTTAAAAAAAAAAAAAAAAAAAGGACGAAGGTTGAAAAGCACTTATCTCGGTTCCTTCCGAATCGGTAAAATGGCGAAGGGGAAGCAAAACCCTCATCGTATCTTCCACTAGCAAAAGCACCAAAGCAACCAAAAAAAAAGCTTACAGTGGTCAAAGTGCCCCTGCTTTCGCCTTGAAATTTGCCTACTTCTCCCCATTAGTCCCCTTTTGGTTACTTGCGATCACGTAGGTTTGCAAAAAGCAGTCACATAAATAACCTTGTCAGTCACCAACGCAATGTGATCACTAGTCCACCCCACTCTTATTTTTATTCTGACAATAAAGCACGTTTTTGCCCGGTCCCAAACGCCGCGGATAAGCCCGCGGCCGCCCGACTCCGTACCGTTGGCGACTCGGGTCGATCCATCATGGCTGCGGCCGCTTACCCTGCTTTTCAGTCCCTGAGCCTTGTGGTCCTCCTCCCTTTGGCTGCCCTGTTTATATAGAGCCATTGCCGCTCTCTAATATAGACTCTGCCAGGATGGGAAGGTGCTTTTCAGGCCTACGTCACCGCCTCTCCATTTAAACACTAGATCCGGCTTTAAATAGTGAGAGCTGCTGAGAGCGGGGCTGGGAGGTGCGTGCTCCCGAGGCGAGAGGCAGGAGTGTGCAGAGCTCAGTTTATTTCTAGGTCCTTCGCTTGCACTGTAATTTCGCACCCAACAGGGCCGCTTTCAGCGTCCCAAGTTTTTTGTTGTTGTTTTGAAGCAGCAGTTAGGGTTTCCTGTCTTTGTTAGGGGAAAATAAAATTGCTGGCCCTTTTTATTTTTGTTTTTAAACAGAACTGTAGCTCAGATGTGTAATCGTTTTTGTATTGGAAAATGCGTTATTGTTGGGAATTTAAAAAAAAATGCTTCCTACATTGACTTTTAGCTACAGGGTACTTGACTTT
The DNA here is from genome assembly GCA_004024625.1 of Mellivora capensis. Classification (NCBI taxonomy): domain Eukaryota; kingdom Metazoa; phylum Chordata; class Mammalia; order Carnivora; family Mustelidae; genus Mellivora; species Mellivora capensis. The sequence continues at coordinate 53,282 of PISX010009933.1, read as the reverse complement.
GGTAGTGTTCTGTTCAAGTATTCAGAAAATATGTTAGAAGTAAAGCTTCTAATACATCTTTTTTCTGTAATAAATGTTGGAGACACAAAGCTTTTTGAAGAAATATTCAAGTGCTTAAAGCCTCGACATAGGACCTTATGTCCATACACTTATGTACAGATGAATTGTGAGTAATGAGAGTGAGGAGGCTTAGTGCAAACTGGATCTTAAAAAAATTAAAATTGTAAGTTGGCACTGTTTTTATTTCATTGGATATTAATATTCTAGATGGATGTTAATCTGGTTTATTTTCCAGTGTTCCCTCAGGGAACTAACCCTTTTGAAAGGAACCTTCTAAATAGTCATTAGGTAGTGACAGTCATGGTTCTTTAATTTACCAGTTTGGAATGTCTGTGTTTTGAAAACCAGGACAAACCTAAATTACTTTGTATTTTGTAAAAGGCAAAAACTTTGGCTCAAGTAAGGTTTAGTATTTTAAATAATAACTTGGAAATTGCTTATTTCAGGTAGCCCCTACATACCCCCATTCATCAGTATTATGGGGCTTATCAACTTAGGAAGAATTCTGCTATATTGTTCTCTGTGTGTGTATGTCATGAAGAATACACATTTCCCTTTATAGTGCTTTTATGAATCCACTAAATGGTCAAGTTGTGGCTTAACTAAGGTGCATAAGCAAAATCCTAAAACAAGATAAGTTCATTAAATAGGGAGTGCCAGAAGAAAGCAAGTTTTGTACCTGTAAATGTCTTGGTCTCCAAACTGAAGATTTTTAGGAGTGATTGACTTCAGAAAACACCAAATGTCCAGTTTGCTGAAAAAAATAATTTATATCATCAACTTAAGATTCATAGTAACAATTTAAAATTATACCGTCACCTTATAGTGCATTAAGGATCATTATTGGCTTAAAAAAGCCACTTTTTAAATATTATTTTTGTAATTCAGTGGTTAAATCTGCATAGATAAAGTGATACCTATAGTCAGTGACAATTTCCTTATAAATAGAATCAGAATGTCAAAATGAGATCCTATAGAGTTCCACATTTGCACATGAATAATAGTTTACAGAGGTAAATTTGGTAAAAATAAAGCAGGTTAGTGTGTGGAATAGCAAAGGTCAGAACCCAGGTATATGAATTGTTTTTCTGGTTGTGATGAAAAGGAACAAATTTTAATGGTTGAGGTAAGTTATACAGAGGAACTCCTTATTTGTAGTTTTGGCAGTGCAAGAACACATTTTCTTAGGTGGTTCTCCTGTGATAACAATATTTCTGAAAGAGATGCTAGTGAAGCATTTCTGTTTGAGGTTTGGTTGTGAGAGCAAACCTTTGGTTTTATTGGGGAACCAGTAATTCTTACTTTAAGCAGGTTATAAAACACAAGTAATGACAAACATTAAAAGGAAAAGGATGATAACCTTAATTGTGTATGATAATGGATAGGATTTATAACAAGATAGCTCTAGTTCTATCATACTGACATGCAAACTTCTTGCCTAACATGTTAAAAATAGGATGTGGGCTGAGCAAATTATTGTCCATTACCTTTTGATTTTTAAAAAATACTTTATACCTCTGAAAGTGCTTTCACATTTTTTCTCCTTTTATTCTTCTAGCAACCTTCTAGAAAAAATCTTCCCCTTCCTAACTAATGCCAACAATAGTAGTAATAATTAGAAAAATAAACGTTGAGGCTGTCCATGATTCTGTTTCATAGCATCGTCTGGGCAGTTGTTAAAGGAAAGAAATCCTGGGAAAGAGATCAGTGTGCCTTGTTGGTCTGGGGCTTTGAGACCTGTTACTGTGGGTATATGAACATTTTAATGGTACAGCTTAAAGGCACAGACTGGTTAACAGAAAATAGAAATTATGTGATTTTTAAATTAGGTTGCAGATATTATCAGGCAAATGACTGCAGGACGTAAGGTTCTCTAGTTTAAGTCTTAGTGAGGAGGTTGTGAGATATAACAGGAGTCAAACAAAGGGAAGAATAATAGGAACCAGACAGAAGCAACCCATAAGGCTATTTATTCGGTCATATTAGGTGTTTGATTAAAACAACATAGGAAATAATAACTGGAAATTGTGTGGACCTTATATGCGTAAGGACTTCTGTATTTGAATTGTATTAGTCTTTGAGACTTAAAATATGCAGTAGTAAAATAATCCATTTTAATTGAAGCAAATGGTGTTTGTTAGTATGGCTTCTAAAATAAATTTTGTTTAGTTGGAAAAATGACTGTTTGGAATATGTGAAAAATGATATTTTTCAAGTTTTTTATTTTTCCTTTGAAGCCTAAATTGTACAGATCTGTGATTGAAGATGTTATTAATGATGTAAGAGACATCTTTTTGGATGATGGAGTTGATGAACAAGTTCTGATGGAACTAAAAACCGTGAGTTTGCCTCTTTTTTGTTATTTTTAATAGTCATGCTTTTTTTTTCCCCCTTAAAATCCTCTCTTAAGCCAGAGACTGATCCATAATTTTTCCATTCAACTTTGCTGCAGGAGGCAGTATGTGAATAGGTGAAGGATGCTAGTTTTAGATAGCTCTGCCATCCATCGTTCCTCTGCTCCTAGGCACACTGTTTGTATTTCAGTTTCATTATGTGTGATACAGGAATTGATCGGACTTGCCTTATAGGTTTGTTTTGAGGATTAAATATAATAACCATATAAAGTGCTTATTAAGCACAGTGCCTGGCAATAGCATTCACTATTATTAATGGACCATTAACATTGTATATTTATGGTCTGATTATTAACATACGTATAGTCTTTTTTTTGTTTGTTTTGTTTTTTTTACTTTTGTAATGGTCTTAATGTACCTATATTTTAAAAAGTATTTATGAGGGTGCCTGGGTGGCTCACCGTTAAGCCTCTGCCTTCAGCTCAGGTCATGATCTCAAAGTCCTGGGATGGAGCCCTGCATCGGGCTCTCTGCTCGGTAGGGAGCCTGCTTCACCCTCTTTCTCTCCTGTCTCTCTGCCTACTTGTGATCTCTCTGTCGAGTAAATAAATAAAATCTTAAAAAGTATTTATGTTGTAGGGCGCCTGGGTGGCTCAGTGGGTTAAGCCTCTGCCTTCGGCTCAGGTCATGATCTCAGGGTCCTGGGATCGAGCCCTGCATCAGGTTCTCTGCTCAGCAGGGAGTCTGCTTCTCCCTCTCTCTCTGCCTGCCTCTCAGCCTACTTGTGATCTCTTAAATAAATAAAATAATAAGGACGCCTGGTGGCTCAGTTGGTTAAGCAGCTGCCTTCGGCTCAGGTCATGATCCCAGCGTCCTGGGATGGAGTCCCACATCGGGCTCCTTGCTCGGCAGGGAGCCTGCTTCTCCCTCTGCCTCTGCCTGCCACTCTGTCTGTCTGTGCGCTCTCTCTCTCTCTCTGACAAATAAATAAATAAATAAATAAATCTTTAAAAAAAATAATAAATAAATCTTAAAATAAAATAAATAATATTATTTATTATATCTTATATAAATAAATCTTAAAATAAATCTTAAATCATAAATATCTTAAATCTTAAATAAATAAAATAAAATAAAATTTAAAAAAAAAGATGTGTACTGAAGAATCAAGATGAGATCAGTGTTAATGTTAAGAAATCAGAATATTTGATACCTTTAATGAAATGTGCTAATATTTGAAATATCGCATATCTTAAATAGATAAATAAAATCTTAAATAAAATCTTATAAATAAATAAATCTTAAATAAAATCTTAAATAAAACCTTAAAAAAGGATGTGTACTGAAGAATCAAGATGAGATCAGTGTTAATGTTAAGAAATCAGAATATTTGATACCTTTAATGAAATGTGTTAATATTTGAAATATCGCATAATTCACTGAACTTATATTTTCCAGATGACCAATGCATGATGTTGCAAAATCCCTTGTTCAAAGTGAAAGAGAAATTAATGGATTTTAATCTAAGAATATGAAAAGTTCATTGGTGTGTGGTTTCAGATTTTATATTGTAGCTAACTTTTAAGAAACCATCACTTTAAATACTTTTTCTTTTCCCAACTGTGTGTGAAGACAGATTTTCTTCATATATTCAACCAAAACAATAAGATGGTTGTAGAAGCAGCTAGGAGAACCCAGCTATTTTTCTTTTAAACTATTTGTCAGTAAATTTGACTTGGTTATTTTTGTTAAAAATGTGTTATTTATGTTAACATGTGATGGATACATTGCTGTTTTTAAATGAATTTGTAAACAAAATACCCAACTTAGTTACAATTTCATAAAAGCTCTTTGAGGTCTTTAGTAATTTTTGATAGCAGTGAAGGATCCTGAGACTAAAAAGTTTTAGAACTGCTGGCTTAAAAATTGGATATTGATATCCTTGAGGACTATGTACAAATCAGTAATCACAGTCAATGTTAAGAACTTTATTATTTATCTTTTCACTGGCAGTGTCGAAGCTGCAGCTTAGGAATTTGCCTTAAATAAAGTAAACCTCAGCTTTATTACGGTCATGAAATCTTAGAGTGTTTAGGCATCGGGGGATAGCTTCTGTGGAGTTTTTAACAAGAATCTGCCTGTGCAAGGAAGGAAACATACATAGATTTAAGTGAGATGAGGAAATTTTTATTTACCTTGAGACAAATGTGATGGTTCATGAAATGTGATGGTGTGATTAAAAGTGAAGAGTAGGCATCCTAAAATACAAGCGAAAGAATGCCAACTCTGAGGCATAAGATAGAAGAATCGCAATATAAACTGCTTAAGTAGCATAAAGTGTCTCAGGATATGAATAAGAGAGTAAGATTCCTTTGTGTTATGTGGAGCTATTTGCAGTTTATCTTACGCTCATATAAAGGTTTTCCTTGAGGTACTTTGACCTTATGTAGAAGATACAACATTTTTTTTTTAAAGATTTTTTTAAAATTTATTTGACAGAGATCACAAGTAGGCAGAGGCAGGCAGAGAGAGAGGAGGAAACAGGCTCCCCACTGAGCAGAGAGCCCAGTGTGGGGCTTGATCCCAGGACCCTGAGATCATGAACTGAGCTGAAGGCAGAGGTGTAACCCACTGAGCCACCCAGGCACCCCAAGATACAACATTTTTAAAGATTTTTATTTATTTATTTGACAGAGATCACAAGTAGGCAGAGAGGCAGGCAGAGAAAGAAGGGGGAAGCAGGCTCCCTGCCGAGCAGAGATCCCAGGACCCTGAGACCATGACCTGAGCTGAAGGCAGAGGCTTTAACCCCACTTATCCACCCAGGTGCCCCGATATAACATTTTTAAATGTAGAAAATCAGCCCCAAAGTCTTTAATTCACTCTAAATCAAACTCGTAGTCAATCTAGGTTATTGGTTATGGTTATCTACTCTTGCTTTTCACAAAGTGTGGGGAATTGATTTTTTCCTACTGGTCCCAGTAGCATCAAAGCATTCTCCAAAGAGAATGAGCTGTCTTTGAGATTAAATAGATCTAACTCTATTTTTATTACACTTGATTTTTCAAATATGTTAGTGTAATAGATATATAATGTATATAATATATGAATATTATGTATGTTTTATACACTATTTGATGGCTAGTTTTTAATGACAAAAATTGTGAATTATTTGACTTTGAATCCCTAGGTTCTAGCACAGTGCCTCGCATGTGTGGTTGGTATTCAGTAAATATTTAATTAAGTTAGTTAATAACAAACGTGGTTCTAGAACCTAACAGAACAAAGTACTTTAATATTTTTGCTGTTTTTCAGATGGGGCATACTCTTCTATTGTGGGTTGTAACTGGGTTTGAAAATACACTGTTACAGTAAATGGAATTTATGTTATTTTAATTCTCTACTAAATTTCTTCAGGATCTCAGAATTTCCAGAATATGCCCTATCTGTGGTGATAAATGGTCTATATCTGTACTTTCCAGTATGGTAGCCACTAGCGACATGTGGCTATTAAGCACTTGAAATGTAGTTAATGGAACTGAAGAACTAAATTTTTAATTATAATTAATTGCAATTTAAATCACCATGTGTTAAAAAGTAAAAATAAATAAATAAATCACCATGTGTGGCTGTTAGATACTGTATTATATTCTACAGGTTTAGACATCTTGCTAACAAAAACTAACATTGCTTTTGTGTTTTATGATTTACAAAGGACTCTGTCATTAGTTCTAACCCCTTCCTCCCCACTTTTTGGCTGTTTCACAGACTCTTACCAAAAACTTCACCACTGCTGTAGGATACAGTGGTAAATTAGATGACAGATTAAGATGAGTAAGGTCTGTGCATGTAATTTGAAGTCTAACTAGATAAAGCTGGAAGACAGGCGATTAAAAAAAGTCAATCCAGTTCTCAGAGGTTATCTCTTGAAACACTTTGGACCTACTTTAATGTATAAACTATGGGAGATAGAAAAAAACACCTAAAACATAGTCTTGATGGTCTTTAATTTGTATTTGAATGTAAATTGTATTTTGGATTAGTGAGTGATTATGGGTGGGAATGACAGTCTACAAATTCTGTTTAAAGTGACTGATAAAATCATCCTCATTTCTACACTGTCAGACCTACCCATATCTAAATAGCAAGTACATATAAAACTTGGCCTCTCTTATCAATGAAACAAAGTGAGAAAAATTTCCTCAGTTGGAGACAAATCTGAAACTCAGTTTATTGGTCTCTAGATCAGGTTTCTCAACTTGGCACTACTGTCATTTGTTAATTCTTTGCTGCGGAGAGCTGTTCTGTTCATTGTAGAATGTTAACAGCATACCTGGCCTCTGCCCACTAAATGCCAGTAGTACTGCTCATTTCTGACAACTAGAAATGTCTCTCTGCATTGCCAAATGTCCCTGGGGGGGCAAAACCACCTCTGACTGAGAACCACTCTTCTAAATATACTCTAGTTATATATAAATATTTGGGCTATAACTTGAACAATAATTTATTACTCTCTACTTCATTTATCCTTGGGGGGAACTCTGTACCCCAACCCCATTTCAAGGGAGACCAGAAATGCAGTTTTCTTGTATTTATTTAGGAGCTATATGTTTTGTGAAAGTAGAATCCTTCAAAATTCTAGCCTGGCAAACTTCCAGCAAACTGTAGATTTAATCACAAATTTATAGGTCAAAATATAGACTCAGAAGGAATATGCTTTGGTAAGATTATTTAGCAAATAGTACATACTTTAACAAAGGCCTTTTGTCTTCAGATGACATAATACTTACCAGGAAAAAGGAAGGTACCAGAGTTGTGACTGGACCTGCTGTGATAACAGCAATATAGTGTAAAGATTAAAACTTGGACCAGAGCTAGGATTAGGATGTGGCAAGCAAGGGGTCTAGGGTGTAGAATTTAAAGGACACTTAGTCTTCACTCTCAGGGTCCAGGTTCTGTGACTGGGAACACTGGAGTCAGACTGCCTGGATTATATACCACTTTGCCTGCTGTTAGTTGGTGGTCTTGGATAAATTATCTAACTTACTGTTCTTCTTCTTCTTCTTTTTTTTTTTTCCTGTAAAAAGGAGATAGTAACAATGTCTGTGTTACAGGATTTTGTAAAAATGAGTATGTGTAAAGTTACTTGCAAAGTGCAGAGTAAGAATACAGATTAATACTAATACTATATTAATCTCATTAATATGCTCTATAGATATGTACATTACAGCCATTTGGGGAATAGAAAATGAATTTTCTCCATGTCTAATTTCAGAGACCTGGCAGAAGATTGATGAAATAAGTTGTCAGAAATAATAGCTACTGTGTTGGAGAGAAAATAATGTTATAAAAATAAAGAAAAAGAGTTCTTCTGTTTCTTAAGCAAAATAAATAAATATGTAACCATTCAGTATTCTTGATTGTTGTCAGTAGTATTAATATGATTACTGTTGCTGAAAACAGTATTGCATTATTTATTTTAAATAGGTGATATTTGAAAAGTATTTTGATAAATACAATTAAAATCATAAAAAATTGGATAAAAACAAAACATTTAGTCAGTTTGAACTTTATATTATTTGATATTAAAGTTTAATGCTAAATATTTGTACAGTATTGTATTTGTATTTTTTATGTTACCTGGGACAGTATTTGGCACTTGGTAAATGTGAATTCTCAGTGGCCTACTCCAACACCCCTTTTTCCTCTGCTCCCTACCCTCCTGCAGCAGTTGGAAATGTGTGGGGCCATGTTTGCTTGTCTTAATGACTAGTGGGCACTTTGGCATTTAGTCGGCTACAGCCCGGAATGGGTTTTTGTTTTTTTTTGGTGGGGGGGTATACTTCTGTTGCACTACCTGTACAATAAAAATTGTCTTGGCCAAGATGTCAGTAGCATCCTTACAGAGAAACGTTAGCTAGAAAACAACAGTTTGTTTGCCCTTCTCTTCTTTGAAATTAATACTAAATGTCTGATAAGCTCTTAGTCATTCTATTGCCTCCTGAATAAAACAGTCTCTGCCTTGAAGTATGAAGGAATTCATACTTCAGTAGAGAAGGTAGACTTGGTGTGAAGAGTATGATAGAAATATTTCTAGAGGGGCGCCTGGGTGGCTCAGTGGGTTAAAGCCTCTGCCGTTGGCTCCGGTCGTGATCCCAGAGTCCTGGGATCAGCCCTGCGTCGGGCTCTTTGCTCAGTGGGAAGCCTGCTTCCTCCTCTCTCTCTGCCTGCCTCTGTGCCTACTTGTGATGTCTCTCTGTTAAATAAATAAATAAAATCTCTAAAAAAAATATTTCTAGGATTTGGAGGCAGTGAGTGATTTCTTTTGAGGCTATGTGACTTTGACGTATCCATTGTTAAGGGAATCATGAGGGAAGACTGCTAGTCAGAAGGAATAGTTTACTAAGATTTAGACGTAGGTATGCTATATTCAGGGAACTTCAAGTACGTTGACACTGTTAGGAAAGTAGAATGCAAGTCATAGTAGCAGTGAGAGAGGTAACGTAATTCTGTATTAAGGAGCTTAATCTTTAAAGTGAGAAAGATTCCCTGGGGTGCTAGTTAAAATGCAGATTTTTGGACTGCTGTTCCAGAGAGTCTGACCTGATAGAGGCACAGTTTGACATTTTCTTTTTAATTCAATTACATATACCAAAAAGAAAAAAAAAATAAATTGACTTTTAACAACCCACTAATAATGGGTTGCAATATGCACTTTGAAAAGCATTGGTTTAGACTTTAATACCATGCATTAAAGTGACCTGGACAGGTTATTAAAACAGATTTTTGGCTCCATCCCCAGAGTTGCTGAGTCAGTAGGTCTGGCGTGGGGCCTGAGAATTAGTATGCCTAACAAGTTATCAGGTGATGCTGATGACAGTATTTTGAGCACCACTGATGTATAGAGGATAGATTGGAAGAGCAAGTTTTCACTAGATTGTGGGCTCTGTGAGGAGAAGGATTTTTGTCAGGTTTGTTCACTGTTTCAGTGCCTCTAATAGTGCCTAGTATATAGGAGATCTCAGCAATTATTTGTAGAATTTATGACTTGATAAGGAGAGCTCAGTGGGCTAAGTCATTACACTTTATGGTAGTACTGGTGGGAGGAAAGGACTTGAACCAGGGCCATACCAGTAAGGACAGATTGGAACAACGCTTTGGAAGGGATAGTGACAGTAATGAGGGGTGTTGAGGTGGATTTGACTCAGGCCGTTGGCTTGGGAGGTTAGGTGAGTAGTGGTACTCTGTATTTAGCTCATATTATATAATCATTTATATTTTTAAAGATTGTATTTATTTATTTGGCAGACAGAGATCTCAAGTTGGGGGAGAGGCAGGCAGAGAGAAAGAGGAGGAAGAAGCAGGCTCCTCCCCGTTGAGCAGAGAGCCGGACGCCGGGCCTGATCCCAGGACCCTGGGATCATGACCTGAGCCGAAGGCAGAGGCTTTAACCCACTGAGCCACCCAGGCGCCCCTAATCATTAATATTTGCCATTACTGTGGAAGATTCCTTGAAGTGATGTGAATGGATCACATCATAGTGGATAGACCAATTAGAGGTGATTGAACTGAAGTTTTAAATTTAAAAAATCATGGTTTAAACCAGTTTCTTAAGGCATATTAATCAATGGTACCTTGATTTTTGGCTTATCAGAGTCTAGGTTTTTGTTTTGTTTTAGAACAGACAAAAGAAATATAGAAGTTTTGGGTGAGTGCAAACTGTTGGAGAGCCTTTTTCTATAATATATTAGTTGAAATGTATTTTATTCAGTGTATAAGTGTCCGTTTTGTCTTGTGTGTTGTGCTAAATGCCTACTCTACAGAGATGAACCAGATACAACTTGAGCTCTCCGAAAGTAATTCTTTGTTACCCTAGGTAGAATTCTAGCTGTTTTTAACTTGAGATTTTTCAGAGACTTAGATTTCTTAGCTGGAAGTGATTTTAGAAGTAAATCAGCTTGTCCTCTTTTTAGATGAGGAAAATGCCCAAGAAAGATAGGTGATTTGTCTATAAAACCGAATAGTGGCCAAACCAGGACCATGGTTCTGATTTCTAGTGTAATGCTCTATTACACAATTAACAGCACCACCACTGTGATAATGAAAACTAACATTTATTGGTCACTGAGTTTATGCTAGATTCTGATAAACGTTTTACATAAATACGTTACTGAGTCCTCACAACAACCAGTGAGGGAGATACTGTTAGTATCTCTGTAGTCTTCAGGCAGGTCTAAACAGTGAGCTTGCTAAGGGGAATTGTTGCTTTGGGAGATGACCTTTAGTTTACTTTTTTAGCAAGCCATTAGAGATATGCCGGAATTGTTATTAGCATGTAGCTACAAATACAGAATTTCTGCAACAGTTCGAAGTGTTGGAAGATGATAAAAATCATTGTGAGTATGGTAAAAAGACCTCTTTGAAGGATCTCCTAGAAGTCTCAGGTGTGTTAGGCAGTATTCCAAGAGCATATCCTAGGGGAAAAAACAAAGTGTGTGTATGGGCTAGGTGCGTGTGTACAAAATGACTGAATTATTTTTTTAAAAATATTATATTTATTTTTTTGAGAGTATGTGTGTCCTCAAGAGTGGGGGTTGGGAGGAGGGACAAACAGATTCTGTGCAGAGCTTAACACCTAAATCAAGAGTCAAATGCTTAACTGACTGAGCCACCCAGGTGCGCCCCAAAATAAATTAATTTCATTTTGTATATTTAAAAAATGGTTTATTTCTTTCTTGGGCAGTTTCTTATAAGGGTTGAGGTTCTCCAGATTGAACACTAAGTTTGTTAGAGAGGATCTGTGTTAGGGAAAAGTATGAAATAGTCATAAATATTTTTTTTTCTTTCTTATTTTTGCCCGTATCTGCTTTTTTCCCCCATTATAATAGCTGTCCTAGGGTGAGAGGAGAAAATAAAGAAGTGGCAAAGCCAAAAAGGAGTGTTCTTCCTTGTCACGATGGAAAATGGAGAAGAATATCAAAAGTTGTGGAGGGTTCAGAGTGCCTCTAAAATCATTAGACATTGCTGTTTCTTTTACCTTGTGTAGGCTCAGACAGATGGAAAATTAGGCATTTCTAACTTGAGGATTGCCTCTGTAATGTTTCTCATTGTTTAAATAAAAAAAAGATGAATTTATGTTTTGCATGTGTAATTTAAAAGTTAGATTTAAAGGGAGATTTCCATGAAAGCAGTTAATATTTGATTTGATGTTAAAAAAGGATGATCTTTGTTTATTAAAAATTTGCTTATATGAAATTCTGCCTGGAATTACTAAAGAATTACTGTAGAAAGTTTGAAGATATAAAAAGAAACAAAATTCTTCATACTCTAAGATAGCAAAAAAATTAATTTGATACTTTAAAAAGAGATTGGTTGTATCAGTGTTGAAAATGGAAGAATTTTATAAACAGACTAGTAAAATATATTTTGTCCATGTGGCTGGAGTTACCTTTACTAGCATTCACTTAGAATGTTCTTTACTTTTCTTTGCCTTAGTTGTGGGAGAATAAACTAATGCAGTCTAGAGCAGTAGATGGATTTCATTCAGAAGAGCAGCAGCTTTTATTGCAAGTTCAGCAGCAACATCAACCCCAGCAGCAGCAACATCACCACCACCACCACCATCAGCAAACTCAGCCACAGCAAACAGTACCTCAGCAAGCACAGACCCAGCAGGTCCTTATTCCTGCATCACAGCAAGGTGAGACTGATGTATTTGTCTGCTTACAACTTGGAAATGAAATTTGTCATTTTCAAAGAAGAGAAATGTGGATTTTTTCTTTCTGTTGACTGAGGGGTAGTCTGTGTATGTGTATTTACATACAAATTTTTTTATAAAACATGGATTCTGTATTGTAGTAATAATAAACAAGTAGTTAACTGAGAGCCCAAGATGATGTAAGTATATTAATATTTTCTTTTGAGAAGGCTACATAATGGTGGATTTCCTAAAATACATCAGACCTACAAAGATTAATTTACTGAGGTTTTCATTATTTTATATGGTAAAATCGTTATCTACTTTCTTTATGAAATTGATTTATTACTTCAGAGACATTTGAATTGGTTTTTATAAATATATCTTAGACACTGGTGGAGTTTGTAAGTGTGGCAGTCTGAAATTTCAATTCCCTAGTACTTTAAAATGACGGAATTAGATTTAAGTGAAGAGTGTATATACATAATTTATATTACTTGGTTTGAAGGTAAGAAAAACCAGGTATTTATAGAGTGTGTCCATAGTGCTTTGTAGTGTGCAAGTGAATTTATAGATCTGTTTTATTGAAGCTTTATAAAAGGCATTGTGAAGTAGCTCTTTCAACATTTCAATGCTAAGGAAAACTTGGGCCCTGAGAAGACTAGGAAGCTTGGCCTATTACATGTAGTAAATATTTTCGGTCATGACACATAATGTATTCGGTTACAAAACTTAACCCTGAGTTCATGACCTGAGCTGAAACTCAAATGCATTTCAGTTTTGTAAATCTTGTTACTGAGGAGAATGAAGGTAAGTGAAAAGTTTTATCTTAAGGTAATGGTTTAGTTACGCATTTGCCTCATTTGAGAGTATCTGAGAATATATAAGACTTAAAATGGATAGTGATATATATAGTAAGTAATGTATGGTAGAAATGTTTGAATTGTTTTACTGTTTATACCAAATAAGACTTTTAATACTTGGTTTTATTCTACTCCTGGATCAAATAATCTTATCCTTTTGATCTGTTTTGATGACTGTTCCTCCTATTGCCTTTAGGGCTGGCACTAGGATTTTAGGTCATCATAAATTAAAATTTGATTTTCTTCACTCAGAGAATATTAGGATAATGGGATTATCTGTTTGTTCTCTGAAATTTGCGGAATCAAACACTTAGTTCCTTTGGTTCTTATGTAACATTGCCATTCTTTCTTTCTTTTCTTTCCTTTTCTTTTTTTTTTTAACATTGCCATTATTTCTGATTTATATTTTTAAAAAAGTTGGTGGACATAACTTAAAATTCTGGCAACTACCAGATGGGAGAAGAGGACTATATAGATTAAAAACAACTAGTTAATAGTTTTTTTTAGTTCATTTTTAATGGACTACTAACTCATTCTAACAGTAGTATTCTTATATCAATAAAACAGTATTGAGTTAGTAAGACAATTAAGTTGTGTTTGAAAATTTCCAGTTTAAGAACGCACAGAGCTGGATACGTATAGGTATTAGGTATCTCACTACTTCATTTTCCCCAATTCCCTTGTATTCTTAGGTGTTGTTACTCAAATCTTTTTAATTGATTTTTTCAGTATAAGATGGGTATATCACAGCTGTTATTTGCCGTAGAAATTTATAACATTCTGAGGTATCAAATGGGTGAATGCATTTGAATGTGGGGAACAGGAAATAAGTTTTCAGCATTGTGTATAGTATTCTTTGGATTATGAAACAGCCTCATGTCATGGTTCCTTGTTTGTACTTGTACTTTTTTTTTTAATAGCTGCTGCACCACAAGTTATAGTTCCTGATTCAAAGCTGATACAACATATGAATGCATCAAACATGGTAAGACTCAGAACATAAGACTTTGTTTGGCTGTACTTATTCTAACTCAAAATTGTGATTATGCCCAGGTATGTTATGTATTAACAACTTGAAGTTTATTCAAGACTTGAACAAAATAGCTGTTTTATTTGGTTTCCTAATTACTGGATTTAGCAGTAGATCTCAAGTTTAGCTTTGTATTTAGACATAGAGGTTCATAAAATTATGCAGTTTTCTGTTGAAAATACCAAAAGAATGATGCTTTGTGAGAGCTATTTCATTCCAAGCTATTTTTAGAAAAATGGGTTTAGGGGAACCACCAAACATAATGTGCCAATTATAGTTCTGTTTCAGAAGACCCATTAATTACTAGAATTAAAACTTTAAAAATGAAAATGAACTGTTTGGATAGTTCAGGATAACTTTTTAAGATGAAACCTTTGAAAATTTTTGCTCTGATTTAACCATAGTATAGCTTAATAAGCTATGCACATTTATTACAGTGTGTATATTACTACTTTAAAATACATTTTAACCAGATGAGTTTATTATGCATTAGTCTTTTGGCATTTCTAAGGGATATTCACTGAACATAACTAAATTTTCAAATTTCATTTAGGGCATGTGATATTTCCCATCGAATATAGTACCATATAACTAAAATGAGAAAAACTACTTGAGATTCTTAGAGAGTCTTTACCTATATGCTTAAAGTTTTTTTTTAATAAGACATTAAAATGAAGTCTTTATTAGAATAGTTATTCCAGCACATTCTCGTAAATAACTTTTCTTTGTTCTTTTTTTTTTTTTTTTAAAGATTTTATTTATTTATTTGTCAGAGAGGGCATGAGAGAGCGAGCACAGGCAGACAGAGTGGCAGGCAGAGGCAGAGGGAGAAGCAGGCTCCCCGCTGAGCAAGGAGCCCGATGTGGGACTCGATCCCAGGACGCTGGGATCATGACCTGAACCGAAGGCAGCCGCTTAACCAACTGAGCCACCCAGGCGTCCCTTCTTTGTTCTTTTTACAATAAATAGAATTTTAGTGGAATCTCACCTCTGACATTTCATTCTTAAATTCAGCCATATTTTTTTACTTAAAGGCAAGAATCACTTTAAAAAAAAATCTTAGTCTAATGCTAGCAATGAGATTTTTTTTCCAGATAGTTCTTTTTTTTAAATGAAAAAAGCAAAAATATGTATTTTTCAAAAATTTATTTATTTGATAGAGAGCATGCCTGGGTATATGTATGTGTGGATGGGTGGCAGGTTGGGAGGAGGCCAGAGGGAAAGAATGCAGAGAATGCAGAGCCTGATGCAGGGCTCGATTGATTTCACAACCCTGAGATCATGACCTGAGCCAAAACCAAGAGTTGGATGCTTAACTGAATGCACCACCCAGGTGCCCTGAAAAAGCAGTATTAAAAAATCACTTCTGTTTGGTGACTAATGAGTAGTTAACCTCAAAAGTTCATCTGTGATTGATAAACAGATAGGAAACAGGGCTCACCTACCAGACAGATGACTCCTTTTTTTTTTTTTTTTTTTAGATTTTATTTATTTATTTGACAGATAGAGATCACAAGTAGGCAGAGAGGTAGGCAGAGAGAGAGAGAGAGGAGGAAGCAGGCTCCTGGCTGAGCAGAGAGCCCAATGTGGGGCTTGATCCCAGAACCCTGGGATCATGACCTGAGCCGAAAGCAGAGGCTTTAACCCACTGAGCCACCCAGGCGCCCCTGGATGACTCCTTTTTAAATATACTAGCCTTACAAATTTATAGCTTGACAGAATTACAAATTTCTGAATGATAGTAGAAGTTGCAGTTTTTAAATTCACAAAAGAATCAAGGATATCTATTTGTCCTTCTAGTTCAGATTGCTGGAATTATTCTTCATAAAAATCACAAAATTCCAGCCTATCATGGCATCACAAGAATTCTTATCATTCAGAAGATTCTATTTCAAGTCTAAGGCCCCAAATTTCTTTTTAACCTCCGCTCCTAAAAATGAAAGTCTCACTGTAGGATCTGTATTGCAGTTGGTACTATTGAGACTGTTTCCTAAGGAATAACTTGCGTCCTTTTATTTTATTTTTTAAGATTTGTTTATTCATCTAAGAGAGAAGGAAAGAGAGAGCGTGCGCACATGTAAAGCAGGTGGCAGGGCAGAGGGAGAGGGAGCAGGCTCCCTGCTGAGTGCAGAGGCAGACACGGGATTTGATCCCAGGACACTGAGATCATGACCTGAGCTGAAATCAAGAATTGGCCACTTAACCCAGTGAGCCACCCAGGTGCCCTGACTTTTGTCCTTTTTTTAAAAATTTTATTTTATTTTTTATTTATTTGACAGAAATGACAAGCAGGCAGAGAGGCAGGCAGAGAGAGGCGAGGAAGCAGGCTCCCAGCGGAGTAGAGAGCCCGATGCGGGGCTTGATCCCAGGACCCTGAGATCATGACCTGAGCCGAAGGCAGAGGCTTTAACCCACTGAGCCACCCAGGCATCCCAACTTTTGTCCTTTTTAAAAAAGGAAATTTTGTAGAGTTCCTTGGAGTAGGCCCCTCTGACTTCTAAGAATTTTTAAGTGTTTGGAAGAAAATTTTGAATTAAAATAGTGTTTAAAGAGACTGGGTCAAAATTAGTGGCACGTCTCTTAGTTGTTTGTTATGTCTTGATTCTAAAGAGCATGTATTTAAATCATACGTCAGAAACATCTGTCAATAAAAGGTGTTAGCATTTATGTGTATTTTAGTATTTTAGTCGATGTTTCAGTGTTCATCCATGTATTTTATATGTTCTGAAATATAATCACTGTAGGCTCTTTACAAATAAAAGGTTTTTTTTTGTTTTGTTTGTTTGAATTATTCCTGATTCAAAGATAACCATTTGATTGATTTCCCTTTTTTTTTTAATAATTTAAATTCTAGTTAGTTAACATACAGTGCAGTAGTGGTTTCTGGAGTAGAATTCAGTGATTCATCACTTACATACAATATCCAGTGCTCATCAGAACAGTTGCCCTCCTTTTTTTTTTTTTTTTTTTAAAGATTTTATTTATTCATTTGACAGAGATCACAGGTAGGCAGAGAGGAAGGCAGAGAGAAAGGAAGGGAAGCAGGCTCCCTGCTGAGCAGAGAGCCCGATGTGGGGCTCGATCCCAGGACTCTGGGATCCTGACTTGAGCTGAAGGCAGAGGCTTTAACCTACTGAGCCACCCAGGTGCCCCAATAGTTGCCCTCCTTAATACCCATCACCCGTTTAGCCCATTCCCTGCTCACCTCCCTCTATCAACCTTCAGTTTGTTCTCCTTTGTGAAGAGTCTCTTATGGTCTGTTTCCCTCTCTCCTTTTTGTCTTTTCCCTCTTCCCGTATGTTCCTCTGTTTTCTTTTTTAAATTCCACATATGAGTGAGATCACAGAGTATTTGTCTTTCTCTGACTTACTTATTTCACTTAATATAATACACTTTAGCTCCATCCATGTCATTGCAGATGGCAAGATTTTATTCCAGTTTTTATTTTTTTTAAAGCTATGCATGCTTTGGAAATGAACATTGAAAAGTTACGTAATTTACTAAGAATGTAGGATAGTGATATATTAGGTAGACAGCTATTTCAGGGAACCTACAAAACAAATAGGACCTGACGTCAAACCAGTTTTACAGGTTCTCTTAATGAAATAATTGCTCTAATTCGTTATTCATTTTAGGGATATTTCATAAAATACAAGAAGAAATTTTCAGTAGCATTTTTTGTTTGTTTTTAAAGTTTTATTTATTTATTTGATAGATCACAAGTAGGCAGGCAGAGAGAGAGAGGGAAGCAGGCTCCCCACTGAGCAGGGAGCCTGATGCGGGGCTCTATCCCAGGACCCTGAGATCATGACCTGAGCTGAAGGCAGAGGCTTAACCCACGGAGCCACCCAGGTGCCCCAGTAGGCATTGATAAAAGGTGTTTTGTGTATGGTATGTCACTCAACATATTTATTGATAGTGTCTTGAATGTGCAGAGGTGTGCAGGTGGTTATTGTGTCATGTATGCTGTGTAGAAACTACAGTTGTCACTTTGCCAGTAGAGGGAGCTCTATTAATCTCGTAAAATCTGAATATTAATATTTCTGAATAGTATTTCTCAGTAGTAAGTGGTTGTTAATGTGGTCCTTAGACTTATATTACCTTACATTTGCCTATATGGACAAGATTTATTTAAAATAAATGCAGAACTTGGATTTCATGAAGAAACCTGGTGGGGCTATAGCTGGATTCTGGGGCATAGTGGGAGTTGGAGGCTTTAGATGTATGAAACTAGGTAGGCCTATCAAATGGCAACAAGAAGCACATTTTCTTGGAACACTATACGTGGAGTCTATACTAGATAGTAGTGTCATTAACCTACTTGTGTATAATTTTCCAAGTATTGTTGAGATTCTCTGGCATTAGCATCTTCAAAGCACAGTTAAATTTATTTCTCAGAGTTTGCCAAAGAGAGATGTTTCTAAAAATGTGTTAGATTGGTATGTGAAGACTTGGTACCTGTAAAAAGATTGAAGGATGAGGGAGAAATATTACCTCTATATGTAGTTACATTGAGATGCATGGAAATACTTTGAGTACAGAATTAAAAAAACAGTAAAAGAAAATGTGGTTTAACTCTTGGAGGAAAGGGGAGAGGAGAAGTCTCCAGAAGTAGTAAATGAAAAATTTATCCTGGATTTAAAGAGATTCAGAGTACACCCATGTATATTTTTTTAACTTAAATGTCCGATACTATCTCCATTTTAGAATGTAGAAATTAAAATTGATGACTTTTCTTAAGATTTTTAGATATTTTTTGTGTTAATAAAACTATTAATGTGTTTCACCTAGATAGAGTACCAGTATTGTCATTTCTGATATAAGGTTTCTTTCAGGCCTGTTCATTCTAGTATAAATTAAAAATGTTAAGATTTCTAAAACGAAGATACTTAACATTTTGCTTCAAGTATATTACAGTTGAACAATTTGGGTTTGAACTGTATGGTCCATATATATGCAGATTTTTTTTGATAAATATGGTTATTTTCAATAAGGTATATATTTTCTTCTAGCTTACTTTATTGTAGAATACAGTATATAATATGTATATATATCATGCAGAATAGGTATTAATCGACCATTAATGTTACTGGTAAGGCTTCTGGTCAACAGTAGGCTATTAAACTTTTGGGAAGTCATAAGTTACATGTGGATTTTCACTTGTGTGCGGAGTTGGTGCCCTTAGCCCCTGCATTGTTTAAGGGTCAGCTGTAATTGACAACAAGGAATTGGGAATAAGAAATAGAGTAGGAAAAGAAATAATGGAATGGATATTTTATATGTTGAATAGCATTGTTAGTATGTGTGAGATTTCCTTAGAACACATTCTTCAGGGGGAAAAAACCCAATTATATTACTCTACTTTGTTGTTTGAAGTATTTAAGTAAGGCTTTTAAGCTAGGTGATCTTCATTCTATCATTTTATAAAATTGGATTTAGTCTTGTTAAAACTTTTCATTTTAGTGTATGCTAAATGATAAACTTCAAACACTATGAAAATGTGCCAGAGATAAATTGAGATACTGTTATGCACATACATGGTTTTGATTTGTTTTTTCCTTTCCTTTGTTTTTTTCAGAGTGCTGCCGCTACAGCTGCTACCTTGGCACTCCCTGCGGGTGTGACTCCTGTTCAGCAGATACTAACAAATTCAGGTAATGAGGAGTAATGGTACCATTATTTATATGTATAACTCAGAAAATTTTAACATCCAGTCTTCATTTTTGGCCTCATTGAAAGACAAAAATCAATATTTCTTTTACCATTTGGCTTAGGTTATTTAAAAAGATTGAGTACTATAGCACATTAAATGATAATTACTACTGAGGATGCAGTAGAGAAGATGAAAATTGCACTTGAGCTTTTGATCTGTGAATGAGAATTCTATTGAAGTATGATTATATAGAAATGTTTATTTGCATAGATTTTTGTTAAACACATTTAACCTGCCAAGTAAGTAAACTTGACTCATTTGAATGAATTTGTGATATCAAACTAAATCCTATAGTATTTTACTGCATTCTGTTTTACATAGTGTCTGCGTAGACTGACAAAATTTACTTGTGATTTTTGGTATATTAATGTTGGAAGAATTTATTTACATGGATTTTAAATATTTTCTCTGTAATCTGAATTACAGAATTTCTGGATATTTTGTTAATAAGATTCTACATTTGTAAAGAACTAACTAGAGATTTTATCCTGCTATGTACTTTATGAATGTATAATTGTTGCCTTTTAATTAATTGATGATTCTGTATCATCTCAAACAACAAAGAGAGGGATTCATGTCTCTGTGTTTAAGCCAGGCATATACTCAGTATTATGTGGCAATGATAATTGGTTCAGCAAACTTACTTTTTTTAAGCATTTTGAAGCTAAGTATCCTGATGCTTTGGCTCAAGATATTAATGAACTATTATACTTTCATATCTTTAGAGCTTTAAAAAGAAACCGCCCTTGAAACATCTGATCTTACTGCTTTTACACAACTCCTAACATGTTAGTAAAGATAATTTAAACTTCTAATCAGCTTCCATAATCTGTTAAAACTTTATTGGAAAAGAGCTTTATAAGGATGATAAGTAAGGAAAAAGATTTTAAGCAATGTATTTGAACATGGAGGGAACCTAGAGAAGGTGAGGATTATAGTTTGCTGTGTATGGCAGCCCTTAGTTGTTAGACTTCTTGCCCAGTCATTTCTAGGGCATTTTGGTGGTTTGACATTCATTATGAATTCGTTTTCAGATGGTCACTGCTAAAATGATAACTTGTAATACATACCTTCTGCTTTAGGCCAGCTTCTTCAAGTAGTAAGAGCAGCCAATGGTGCCCAGTATATCTTTCAGCCTCAGCAGTCAGTGGTTCTCCAACAACAAGTTATACCACAAATGCAGCCTGGTGGAGTACAAGCTCCTGTTATACAACAGGTAATAGAATAGTAAGTTATGATTATGATGGGACTCTGTTTTCTTCTGTATGAATTCTCTGGGTGGTTCTCTTCCCCTTTCCCATGGCTTTATCTATACGAATTCTTAGAGTATTTTCCCAATGCTGTATTGTCCTATCATTGTAAATTCCTCCTATATACCTCATAGCTTAACTTACATTCAATATACTTAAGACTAAATTGTTGTTACCCCTGCTTATCTTTCATCATTCCCTGGGACATGCTTTTCTATCAATGGCACCACCCTCCATCCAGCCTCCTAAGCCTCCAAGTTATCTGGCATTCATTCAACAAGCATTTACTATGTGGCTGTGTATCAGAGTCTTTGCAAGGGATTGGAGATTTATTTAGGAGTGAACAAGGCAGACATGAATCCAGTTTCATGAAGCTTATGCATTTTTAATGTGCAAAGTATCATGAAGTCCTACCAATTCTTAATATTCCTTTTTTTCACAATGCAGTTTTAACATATTTGCAGTTCCTTGATGTTTGAAACTAGTTTTCTTTTCTCGGTCTCTCTCATCATTTTCTTAGTTCAAGCTTTCATAATTTCCCACTTAAAATACTATTCTTATTCCCTCAGTAGTATATATACTATATATAATGTTTGTGTGTGTGTGTGCGCGCACGCATGTATGTACGTATATTATCCTCTTAATTGATTTCCCTGACTCTTAAGCTTCCTTCCTAACGTGTTGCTCTGTATTTTATAGTTCTTATTTTGAAAACTTCTCTTAGGCTTTTTCCAAGTCTAAAACTCAGCATGAGTCATAGGATCTTTGTTTATTTATGGATCTGGTTTTTTTTATTTCTTCAGGTTTATTTCTTGCCATGCTTCCAATTATCTGCTTCGGCTGCTGTTTAGATCAAAGTTAAATCTTTGTATCTACTTCTGTGCTGGGTGTTAAACTCTTGTACTGTGAGGACAAAGAGGAAAGAGAAATGGTTTATTTTCTTAAAGAACTTAGGTACTTTAAAAAAGAGACACATGAAAACATAATGTTCATATTATAGTGTGATGATAAGATAAGTGTGAAGATAAGATGGTAAGATCAGAGAAGCATTAATCTAGTCAATTTACAGCTTTCCAGATTTTCACTTGATGTTACTTTACTTAGAAAGCCCTTTGAGGGCACCTGGGTGGTTCAGTGGGTTAAGCCTCTGCCTTTGGCTCAGGTCATGATCTCAGGGTCCTGGGATCAAGCCCTGCATCAGGCTCTCTGCTCAGTGGGGAGCCTGCATCCTCCTCTCTCTCTCTCCACCTACCTCTCTGCCTATTTGTGATCTCTCTCAAATAAATAAATAAATAAAATCTTAAAAAAAAAACAAAAAAAAAAACCTTTGATCTTCCTTCTAGCAACTCCCTTTACCATCTGCATCAGACAAAGCAACCAAATGGAAAAGCCTGGCTGATCTTCCAAGCACAAAAAAACTCAAGTATTACCTATTAGGAAGGCTTCCCTGCCCCTACCTTGTCCCTCAAACTGAATTTAGTCCTGTCTCCTGTGTTCTCATAACACCATATCATATTTCTGTTATACCTTCTATCTTTTGAGTTGTATTACTGCTTTTTTGTCTATTGCACCATTAATCTGTAAACTTCTTAAGGGAAGTACTGTCTTATTTTGCATTCCTTGAACCTAAAGGCAAGTAATTGCCATTCACTGTTTTTTATTTATCACTAATAATTTATTTATTAATTTGTTAATACCTATAATTGTATTTATTGTAAAAGATACAGTTAATATTTGTTAATGTGTTCTTTTTGAGTTATGGTTTACTTTAGAATTCTAGATGGAGAAGCAGAAAGGAACTTTAGAAATCATCTGATCTGGTGTGGTTGTATAGTTAGAATCAGTTGGAGAGCTTTGAATGATTAGATTTCATTTCATAGCATTAAATCAGAATAGTAGGAGTGGGGCCCAAGTCCAGTATTTTTAAGCTACCAGGTGGTTGTAATTTGTAGCCAGGGTTGAGAACCATTAATCCTAATTTAACAGTGAAGTGACAAAAGCCAAAGGAGGTTAAATGACATGCCTTTGCTATATCTCGACCTGGGATCCTAGACAAAACTGGGGCCCGGGACCCCCATTTTCAGTGCAGTGTTCTCCACAGGGAGGCAGTGTAACATAATAATTAACGCAGAATCAGAAAGCTTGGGTTAAAATTTTGTGTCTTGGTGACTATGAACTTGGCAAGTTACTAAACTTGTCCATACAGCAAACAAATAAATTAATCATATGTGTAACTATTGGCTTGGAATTTGCCAGGTACATAGCCAGTGCTCAATAAATACTTACTTTCAGAAAATCTTTTTTCCTTCAGAATTTTGAATGGTAAAGTGAAAGTGGGATCATTATACTCGTTAAACTCCTTTTATGCTTGGTTTTAACTGTATGAGATAAGGCCATTTTGGATGATTCTTCAGCATTTACACCTAGTTCTGTGCGCCACAAACTGAAACTGAGCTACTTGGTCCTCTTACTAGTTTTACTATGGTTTTCTTTTGCCTTAGGTACTGGCCCCTCTTCCTGGAGGAATTTCACCACAGACGGGTGTCATCATTCAGCCACAACAAATCTTATTTACAGGAAATAAGACTCAAGTTATACCTACAACGGTGGCTGCACCTACACCAGCACAAGCACAGATAACTGCAACTGGCCAACAGCAACCACAGGCCCAGCCTGCTCAAGCACAAGCCCCGTTGGTGTTACAGGTTGATGGAACTGGGGATACATCATCTGAAGAAGATGAAGATGAAGAAGAAGACTATGATGATGATGAGGAGGAAGACAAAGAGAAAGATGGAGCTGAGGATGGGCAGGTAGAAGAAGTAAGTTCGTAGTAAAAGACTTGAAATGAGAAACTACTCAATCATTTCTTTTACTTGGTGCCAAACTGCTTGAATTATATACTATTTTTTCAGAGACTGTTAAGGTGTTATATAAATAGGATTTTAAATATAAAGTTAGATTGTTCGAACCTAATAAGGTTTTTAGATGGTTCTGGTTGTATTAATCATCATAAAATACTGTTTCTTATAGCTAGTAATAAAATATAAATATATCATACTGAGCTGTGTTTATAAAGGGGGTGGAGAGAAGAGTGTAAGTAATTCTAATTTTCTGTCTTATGCATTCATGATGTGATTGAAACATAAGAACTTGGTAGAGCAGATAAAATGAGCTTAATCTTCTGCTTCAATAGTTAAAAAGGTATGGCACATCTAGGAAGTGAGGAGACTTGAAGAAAAAACTAAATGTCACAGACTTATTCATAACTTTCTTTTGATCTGTATTCCATACTAGTTCTGTACATCACTTTATCTACTCTTAGTGTCTATCTATGAGTTAAATAAACCATTCTTACTCATCTTTAGTTACATGTTTCTAGAAGCTTATAAACGTATCTTTTTTGTCCTCAGTATTCCTGCTTGGTTACTTGTGTTCAAGATGTTTGTCTTAACCACAGTTTTCATTGTTCATTGCTTTCTGCAACTTGAGATGTAATTTTATTTTAGGACAAAATTCTTTAATGTTTTTAAAAAAATATTATTAAATGTTGAATAGATACAAATGAATAAAAATATTTTAACATAAAAATACCCTTATGTCCACATCTAGTTAAAAATACATTGAGGGGTGCCTGGGTGGCTTAGTCAGTTAAGGTCCTACTCTTGATTTCAGCTCAGGTCATTATCTCAGGGTCATGCCCCACATCAAGCTCCACACTCAGCACAGTCTGCTTGAGATTCTCTCTCTCTCCATCTCCCTCTGCCCCTTTCCCCTGCTCACCAGTGCTATCTAAATAAATAAATAAATAAATAAAATCTTTAAAAAATATATATCCATTATTAAAGTCTCCTGAGTACCTCTCCCTAACCCCCATCCTCTTCTTTCTGTTATCAGAGTAACCAGGCTCATGGATTTTTATCATTGACTTGCCTTTGTTTACCATCTATTTATATTTCTAAAGAGCATAGTGTTTAGTTTTGAATGCCCATTTATAACGTAAATGGAGTAATTCTCTCTCCTCTTCTACACGTTGATTGCTTCCCCCCACCCCCCTCAGGGTGGTATTTCTGAGGTTCATCTAAGTTGTTGTATACTGGTAATTATTTTCACTATTGAATATACCATAGTTTATTTCTCCATTTCTTTTCTGGTGTGATGGGCATTAGGGTTGTTTCTATTTGTTTCCTCTTACAGTTATAAAATATTTTGAAGTGTGTCTTCTGGAGACACATATGCATGATTTTTTTTTTTTTTTAAGTGTTATACCTAACCATTGCATTTATGGGATTCTAAGGCATGCATGTTTTCAACTTTACAACAAAATGCCAAATTGTTGTACTAATATGTCTTCACTGATACTTGATATTGTTAGGCTTCTTAATTTTTGCCAGTCTAATATGTAGAAAATGTGTTTCCTTTTGGTTTTAATTTGATTACTAATGAGATTTAGCATCTTTGATTCTTTCATGTTTTCTCTGTAGACAATCAAATAACTAAAAATGGCAGTTTTTCTTGCCTCATTGGCTTAGCCCTCTAGCACAATATTGATTAGAAATAGCAGGCAGCCTTATCTTGTTTTTAATTTTAAAAGGAACCCTTTCTGTGGTTCATTATTAAGTTTAATGTTTATTATAGGCTTTTTATGGACATCTTTTATCAGGTTAAAGAAGTTCCCTTCTATTCACATTAACTAAGAGCTTTGTTTTGTTTTTTAAATTCTAAATGAATGTTGAATTTTGTTAGTTTTTCTGCAACTGTTAATCATACAATTTCTTATCCTTAATCTGTTATCTAATAACAGATTTGTTAATTATAGTGCAATTATAGTTAATTAGTGCAATAATAATTGCACTAATTGGTTTTCTACTTATAACCAGTTTTGTATTCGTTGGATAGCACAACTTGATTTATTCTTACCCTTTTTATGAATTGCTGAATTCACTTTGTTCAGGACTTCTTCATGGACATTCATGTACTGTTTATGATTCTCTGTTCTCATACTCTTCTTGCTAGGTTTTCAGGTTTGTGATAGCATTATAAAATGAATTCTGGTGAGTGTTCTATCATCCTTGGATTTCTTTTTTTTAAAGATGTACTTAATTCTGTGAATATTTGTTAAAGCATGCTGCTAAAATTATCTGATTCTAGTAATGTCCTTACTGTGTTCAAGTATTGTTTCTTTTTGAGACAGTTTGGATAAGTTATATTTTTCTAGGGCTATGTATGTAAATTTTTAAGTTAGCATAAAGTTAATGATAATTATGTTTTGATGCCAGAAACCTTTGTAGTCGTTTTCATTTTTATATTCTCATTTCTGATTTTGTGCCATCTTGGTCTTCTTTTCTTGTTCAGTCTAGCCAGAGGTTATGTTGATTCATTAATGTTTTTTAAGAATCAACTTTTAGCTTTAGTATATTTTTTCTAGTTCATTCTTATTCTGACTTTTATTTGTAGAGTTATGATCTGTGTAATGTATGCATCCTTTGAAATTGATTAGAACTTGCTTTATGTGGTCAGTGTTTGCATATGCTTCCTGTATATTTGAAAAGACTCTTTTGTAGCTGTTGGTTGTCTTCTATATGTATTACTAGAATTAGATTCTTTGGATAATCTATACCCTTACTGATATTTTTTATGTGCTTACACCATCATCGATTAGTGAGTGAGATATGTTCACATCTCCTACCATGATGGTGTATTTCTTTGTTGTCATTATGCTTTTTATATTTTGAACCTAAAAGTGGGTGCATATTAGCTTAAACTTACACTTTCCAGTAAATTGAGCCATTTATGATTATATTCTATTTATCTCTAGTATAATTTCTCTTTTTTTGCCCATACAGTTTGTTTTGTGTTATCTTAATAGAATCATACCAACTTTGTTTCAGTTAGAATAGCTCTTTTCATTCTTTCACTTTCAAATTTTTGGATCCCTAAGCTTTAGATGTTGTGTCTTTTTTAATGTGGAATACTGCTATGTATGCTATAATCTTAAATTTTTACATGGGCCAAGACTATTCAATAGGAAAAGAATGATCTTATTAAATAAACGTAGCTTGGACAACTGAATATCCACATGCAAAACAGTGAAATTAGACCCCTGCCTCACACCTTACACAGAATTAACTCAAAATGGATCAAAGATCTTAAAGACCTAAAACTATAAAATTCTTAGAAGAAAATAGGGCAGAAGCTTCATAACACTGGGTTTGGAAATAGTTTCTTAAATATGACACCAAAAGCACAAGTGATTAAAAAAAGTAACAGGCTTAGTAGATTAAAAGCTTTTGTATATTCAAGGACAATATGTAGAAAGTTAAAGACAGACTATAAAATAGGAAAAAATATTTCAAATCCTCTATCTAAAATGGGTTCAATATCCAGACTAGAAAACTTTTAAATTCAACAACAATTCTATTCCAAGTGGGTAAAGGACTTGAATATACATTTATCCAAGGAGAATATACAAATAGGCAATAAGCATGTGAATAGATGTTCAGCATCACTAGTTATTACAGGAATGCATATATCAAAACCACAAAGAGATAACACTTCACATTTACCAGGATGGCTATAATCAAAAGAGATAAAAAAAGAAACAGATGTTGGTAAGGATGTGGAGAAATTGGAATTCTTTTGCATTGCTGGTGGGAATGGAAAATGGTGTAGCTGCTGTGGAAAATGGTTTGGTGTTTCCTCAAAATGTTAAGTGTAAAATTATCATATGACCCAGCAATTCTCCTAAGTATATGTATAAGAGAATTGAAAACTGTTATTCAAACAAAAGCTTGTACATGAATGTTCAAAACTGTACAAAATCCAAAAGATGTTAATAACCCAAATGTCTTTATCAGTTGATGGATGGATAAATTAAAATGTGATTTTAATGGAGTATTATTTAGCCACGAAAAGGAACAAAGTACCAGTTTATGCTACAACATGGATGAACCTCACACATTATACGTTAAAGAAACCATACCTCTTGTTGTTATATGTGTATATTGTATGTTTGCATTTATATGAACTAGCCAGAGGTAAATACATAGTGATAGAAAGCAGATTAGGTGGGGGGCTGGGGAGAGGTGGTGATGGGGGTTGAGCAACTGCTTAATGGTAAAGGTGATAAAATTGTTCTGGAATTAGATAGTGGTGATAATTACATACATTATGTATCAATATGACTGGTTGTATGCTCTAAAATGGTTAAAATGGTGAATTTTATGTTATGTGAATTTTGCTTCAATAAATTGTTTTTACATTTACATTGGTGATACCTATTTTAAATTAAATGTACATGTGTGTGAGGTATAAGCCTAGGCTTAATATCTACTTGATTATTTTCCTTTCCACTTTCATTTTGTCTTCTCTTTTTTCATTTTGTCTTATTTCTCTTTTTCTTCTCTTTTTCTGTTAATTAGAAATCTGAGTTACATCTTTTGTCTTCTCAAATAACTGAGGTCAGATTTAACATAGTTGGTCATTTTATGCTTTAGTTAGGTCTTGGCCTTTAATTCTTTTGGGGATTGAGACCCCCTTCCATCTTACCCCTCCCACATGTATCCTTTTAATCTAAATGCCTTAGTTAGACTACAAGCCTCCCACAATTACCATCACAATGGTAGACATGCTAATATTATAGAGTCTTAGTCCTCCACATATAGAAAAGTCAGATTCCTAGCCTGTTTTATAGCCCTTTTTCCCCCTCCAACTTTACCACTGTTTTCCCTTTTGCTCCGCTGCTGCTGTTGGTACATAGTACCATTATCTCATTAAACCTTCTTATTTTCTTAGGTCCCCTTCTAGGCCTCTTAAACAGAGAGTAGTCTTGTGCTATACTGAAAGAATGAAGGAGATAAACATCTTTTCAGACTTTAAAGTTATGTAGCTTAACTTTTTATTTTTGATTTCTTGTTGGAATTTCAGTAAAATTGGCAAAATCTTAACACAGCTGATTAATAAGTTTGATATAAATATATGTATGTATATGCTTCTGTCTGAACCTTCATTCTCAAAGAACATCAAGGTCAATGTATTTCTTTTCCTTGAATATTAGAAGGGCCTTTTTCTAATAATACATGAAGTATAAATAAATACTCTTATTTCTTATTTGTAGGAGCCCCTCAACAGTGAAGATGATGTGAGTGATGAGGAAGGACAGGAACTCTTTGATACAGAAAATGTTGTTGTATGCCAATATGATAAGGTAAGGATTATATCAGGTTACTGACATTTTTTTCTGTTGTAATTTCTTCCCTAAATATCTTCTCTACCTTGTTCAAAAATTTGGGCAGCTAGCAGATGCCTCTTACATTCAGAATAAACAGGTTGAATGTAGAGATTGTTAAAATTTAGTAGATTATTTTAATAAAATGAGAAATTATGTGGCTTTACATTTGGAAAAAATGTTAAGAATGAAATCGTGAAGAGAAGTAGGCTTCTTTGAATTTATACCATCTCCTAACTCGCTAGCAAAGTTAACAGTCACTTTAGGGTTGTCCTTTAACATTAATAACCCAGTAGAATAACCTGTTTTCCCTTTAGTTGCAACTGCCTCAAAACTAAAAGTAGCTTTAATTGAATCCTGTCACTTTTTTTATTACTAAGGAGAAAACTAGGGCAGTAAACAGGACTGCTAACTAACAAATATGTTTTTACTGAAAATCATTTTTAAAACTGTTTAGCTTTGCTGTATTTTTTATAGCCTTAGGTATTTTTAAACTAGGTCTATGAGAATTAACTGTTGAATTCTTGTTTTCCTAATTCTTCAAAAGGATGCTACTTGCCAAGTGTTTTTTGTTACAGTTATTGGCATTATTGTTGAGATTTTGTTAATTATTGAAACATTAATTTGGAATCAAATGGTCTATACTCATTAAATTTCTAATAAATCCACAAATTATATTGCATTTATAATTTAATTTCAGCAGTGGTCTTTACCAAATGATGTAAACCCTAATAGAAGCAATTGGGCTTTTGTTTATAAGCACACTCATTCACTAAACAAATACTTATTGTCTGCATACGCCAGGCACTGGAGCTGTAGTCATGATCATGCAAAATTGTGCCTTGCATGAGTTTCCTTTACAAGTGATGAAAATCTTATATTTGTGTTGCTTTTATAGAAATGAATCTTATAAGTAGTCATCCTTACTGCTTATGAATAGCCATGCTTACTGGAAACATGTATGTAGGGAAATGTCAAAACAGTTTTATCATTTTAAAATGAAAAGGAGAAGTCAAGCCAGTTACTTGCTGTGAGATTACAGAATAAAGCAGTGAAGTCATTCATGAACAGAATTATCAGGGCATCTGCTTTTGTACTGTGTGCCTTTTGGGTGAGCATTCTTAAAACCTTACGCCAGGGACATTATAATGTAATTTTTATTTTTTTTTTTAATTTTTATTTATTTGACAGAGATCACAAGTAGGCAGAGGCAGGCAGAGAGAGAGATGGGGAAACAGGCTCCCTGCTAAGTGGAAAGCCCAATGCGGGGCTTGATCCCAGGACCTGGGATCGTGACCTGAGCTGAAGACAGAAGCTTTAACCCACTGAGCCAGCTAGGCGCCCCAATAAGTGTAATTTTTTGTTATTGTGTAGTGGAAGAGTATTAGTGTTAAAATAGATAAGAAAATACCTTATATTATCAGGAAATCTCAAAGAGACCTCATGCAACCAAATTAGCCAGAACACAGTTTCGTGATGAGAAGATGTC
This sequence comes from Mellivora capensis, assembly GCA_004024625.1. Classification (NCBI taxonomy): domain Eukaryota; kingdom Metazoa; phylum Chordata; class Mammalia; order Carnivora; family Mustelidae; genus Mellivora; species Mellivora capensis. The sequence goes on along the minus strand of PISX010009933.1, from coordinate 22,599 downwards.
AGATTTATCAGGCAGTAGAGTCCTTTACCTTAGCTAGACTGAAGAATATGCTTCTAAGTATTTTCATAATGTAAGAATGGTTGTATTCTCCTTTGGTACAAATTGTACACATAATATTTTAAATGTTAAAATTGGTTTGTTTTGCTTCTAGAGACAATTTAATGTTTGAGACAGAAATTGAAAATAGCTTTAAGTAGTGTGTTGAGCAATAAACAATTTTAAAGTTTACAAAGATCTAATTTTTAGAATCAAATGAGTTCTTGAGGGCTGGGCCTGATGTGTTAATCAATAATAAAGAATGCTGGTGTTCTATGAATGATTAAAATGGGGTTGGATGTGGTTTGAACCAACTTGAATTTCAGGATTTTGTTTTTGAAGCCTAAACTTTAGAATTTCAACGAGTCAATTTTAGAAACTTATAGAAATAATGAAGTTTATGTTGCCAATCAAATCAAAATTGTAGTTAAACCTAATAATGAAGCAGAGTTCTCCCTTATTATGATAGATAAGTACTGATGGCATCAGGTGTTGAGGCTTTAGTCTTATTTATTGGTAATTTTACTTAATATGTTTGTCATTAGGAAATTTAAGGGCCTTTTCTTTTGAAGTGCTGAGTATACAGACTGTTTGATCCTGCAGCTTTTATACACTTGCTTTTAGCAAGTTGTCAATACAGAAGAATGTGATCAGTTTCTTTACTTGTCTGGGGAATTTCTTTTTCCTGGCTTCTCATCACTTTCTTGCTTATATAATCCTGTTGTCTTTCAAGTTGCAGTCAGTTCGTGCTGGAAATAAATTTGCCCACTTTTGAGTAGTTACTACTTTCTTTATAGGGAGTCAAAGAAAAAAAGGAGACAGAAGTCTTTTCATTCAATAAATAGAATGTCTGTGGTGTACCAGGGCACTGTGCTAGGAGGTTGAGAAACACTAGTAAACAAAGTAAAGCAATCCCTGCCATTGGGAAGTTTAGTTAAGGGAGACGGATGCTAAAATGCAATAAATAAAAAATAAATTATTATGGTATGTTAGAAGCTGATAATTGGTAGGAAAGGAGACAGGTTAGAGTTTTTAAAAGGTTAGTCTTGTTAGATCTTTTGAATGGATGACATTTGAACAAAGCCTTGAGGAGAGTTAGTCTTGTCATTGTCTGGTAACAAAGCCTAGCTGTTGTGTGTGAGCAGTGGCATGGAGGTGAGAGTGGTTGGGCTGGGGTTGCAGGGGAAGGGATATAGTTAGTAGATTAAGTCAGAGGTAAGTGGGGCAGGTGGTATGGAAGTTTATGAGGACATGGGCTCTTAGGAGCAAATTGGGAAATCATTGGAAGGTTTCAAATAGATGTAGTGTCATTTACATTTTAATTCTAAAAAGATTACTTTGCCTTCTTTGGTGAGAGTGGACTGTACAGAGGAAGCAGAGTTGAAATAAGGAGACTAAGATATTATGGTAGTCCAAATGAGAGATAATGGTGACTTAGGCTAGGGGGATAGTACTTAAAGTGGTTAGAAGCAGCTGAATCTGTGATGTATTTTGAAGGAAGAGTGAGCAGGATTTTCTGACTCTTCTTGACAAGTGGTAGAAAAGAAAAGGAGGAATCAAGAATGATTCCAGGATTTTTTGATGAGGAACCAGGAGGAAGAATGGAGATGCCATCAACTCAGATGGGAAAGGCTGAAGATGGAGCATGTTTGAGTGAGGAGAGTGATTAGTTTTGAGTATGATAAGTCTTGGTATGTCTGTTGGACATTCAAATCATTCATCTTAAGATGTTAGGTTTAACAGCTTATCTACATAGTGTATTTTTAGACTAGAAATACAAGACCACTTAACATAAGAGTTTCTGCTCTAACTGCTATTTTAACTTTATTTTGCTCTATTTTCTTGTAATAAAAAGACAAATTTGATAAATATTAAATGTGTATATAGCTTAATTCAGTGATGTAGAGGAAAAGCTTGGGAGTAGTTTTCAAATACATTAAGTGTTTGATTTTCTTTCTTTCTTCCTTCTTTTTTTTAAAAATTAAGTCCCAGAAGATAGAGCTAAGATCAGTGAGTGGAAGCTTGGAGGAAGCAGATTTCAATAAGGGGTAAAGTATGAAAGACTTAGAATAGGCCCAGAGTGGAATAACTTAATTTTCAATTCTTTGTCCCCCGTGTCTAATCATACTGAAGCAGAAATTAAATGACAGCTTGCCAAGAATATGCCATGGAAATGTTTGTATTGGGAGGTTAGACCATGGAATTTTATGGAAGGGTGTTCAGACAATATCTATCATAGTGAGCATTTTTGGATTATTATATGAAATAGCCTGATTTAGTCAAAAGTGTCTTGTGTTTGAGAATCATCTTTGCCACTTACTTACTAGCAAAATATTCCTGGTCAGTTCATTGAACCTCTCTAAGCTATGATTATCTTTTTTGAAAATGAAAGCCTTAACTGCTTGATTTTGAGGTCCCTTTATTTATTTATTTTTATTTATTTTTTTAATTTATTTATCAGAGAGAGAGCTAGCGAGCACAGGCAGACAGAGTGGCAGGCAGAGGCAGAGGGAGAAGCAGGCTCCCTGCCGAGCAAGGAGCCCAATGTGGGACTCGATCCCAGGACGCTGGGAACATGACCTGATCCGAAGGCAGCTGCTTAACCAACTGAGCCACCCAGGCGTCCCTTGAGGTCCCTTTAGATCAGAGAAGGGGGAGAACCATGGGTCCTTCTTGGAAGATAGGGAGCTTAAGCTGAAAATTGAATGATGCAAGGGATTTACTGGGAAAGGGAAGAAAGGTCATTTTAATTGATTAACTTTTATAACTCCTATTCTCCTTCAGTCTATGAATTGCAAACAACTAAAAACTATAAATGAAGGTAAGGAGGGGAGTGCCCAGGATCTGTGCTATTTGAACACTACCCTTACCCCTTTGGCATAATTGCAGATGGACATAGTTTTTGAAATCTGTAAGTGACCGGATGATCAGCATTCCCTCAGATATATTTGTTAAATACTGCCATGTATAATGTTCCTTGTTAGGTCTTGAGGAAACTATAAGTGGTTTTACTTTGATAGAAGAAATTCTTCGTAATTGTATATACTTAGAAATGATACTAGAAATGTGTTTGGGAATGACACTGAAAATTATTAGGAGAGACTACTTTTAGCTGATGTGATTAGGGAACGCTTTGAGGAGAACACAGCAGTGTTTTTGAGGTGGATCTTGAAATAGGAATTGAATTTGTAAAAATGGGAGCAAGGAATGATACTTCTTTTGATTGAAATACAGTCTTTGAGGAATGTGGAAGTAGGAAATAAGCTTGGAAGGTGAGTTATTACCAGGTCATTTAGAAATAGAAATAGTTAAGTGGAGATGATTGGTTAGAACTGTGCTTCTGGCAACAGTATTTATAAGCAGATTGGAAGAAAGTTGAACGTGAAGCCTGGAGTTGGAAAGTTACTGTAATAAATCAGGTAACAAGAGGCTATTGATGTGGTAAACTAGAAGATAATTTCGAGGCCATTGAGAAAACAGTTGCCAGGTGTCCTATAGACAACTAAAGTAGAATTAGAGATAAAGTAATTAGATGTTAGAAATATTAATATTAGCATGGATATTAATAACTGTTTGACCATAGGATCAGAAGAGTTAGCAATATGGAAATTGTTACTCTATGTGAGGAAGTGAATGGTTGTAAATGTGATTCCATATTGAGGGATAGTGTCCCAGTAGTCTAGATAAGAATGAAGAAAAGCCTAAGGTTAAATGGTGTAGACATAAAAGGAGTTATGGAGAAAAGGCAAAACCCTGGTCTAGAAGCATCAGGGAAAACAAAGGTTATCCTATTTTAAGAGTTTGCCAGTAGAAAATTTCCTGTGAAAAAAGGGACACATGTATATATAAACCTGGCAAAGATAAGATACTTTGCAGAGAAATTTATTATTAATGAACACAAGTATTAAGAGCTATAAAATAATACTAATTGCAGATACATTTGTTTCTTTAAAAACTCACCTAATGAGTGAATAGGCTGTTGTGTTTGTTGTTTTTTGTTTGTTTGGTTTGGTGTTTTTTTGTTTTTGTTTTTGTCAGATTTAACTTTATTAAGAAACCAGTTTGGGGGCACCTTGGTGGCTCTGTTGGTTAAGTGTCTTCCTTTCTTTCGGCTCAGGTCATGATCCCAAAGTCCTAGGATTGAGCCCCGAATCAGGCTCCCTGTTAAACATGGGGATCCTGCTTCTCCCTCTCCCTCTGCCTGCTGCTCTCCTTGCTTGTGTGCATGCTCTCTCTCTCTCTATCAATCAGTCAATCTTGGGGAAAAAAAAAAGTCACACCAATTTGGCCAGCCACAATGGTATGAAACTAGAAATCAATTACAAGAAAAAAATTGGGACATTCACAGATATTTGGAGATTAAACGGCATGCTACTCTACAATCATTGAGTGAAAGAAGAAATCAAAAGAGAAAACAAATCTTGAGACAAATGAAAATGGAAATATAGCATATCAAAATTCATAAGATGTAGTAAAAGCGCTCTTGGGAGGGAACAGAGATAAATGCCTATGTCAAGAAACAAGAAATATCTCAGCCTAATTTTATATCTCAGAGAACTAGAAAAAGAACAAATGAAGCCCAAAGTTAGTAGAAGAGAGGACATAACAAAGATAAGAGTGGAAATAAATGAAATAGAGACTAAAAAGACACTAGAGAAGATCAGTGAAACTAAGAGCTGGTTCTTTGAAAAGAAAGAAAAAATTGACATACCTCTAGTTAGACTCCCCAAGAAAAAAAAAGGATAAGACTCAAAATCAGAGGTGAAAGGGAGTTGTTATAACAGATAACACAAAAATACAAAGAATCATAAGACTACTGTGAACAGTTATACGCCAAGAAATCACCTAGAAGAAATAGATAAATTCCTAATAAAAACCTTCCAACAAACCATCATGAGACCAGATAGTTTTACTGGTGAACTCTACCAGGATAAAGAAGAAATTCTTCAAGAAAAATTAATACTAGTCCTTCTCAAACTTTTCCAAAAAATAGAAGAGGAGGGAACACTTCTAAACTCATTTTATAAGGTCAGTATTACCCTGACACCTAAACCAGAGAAAGACACCACAAGGAAAGAAAGTTAAAGGCCAATATTCCTGATGAACACAGTTGCCAAAATCTTCAACAAAATATTAGCAAACTCAATTCAGCTATAAATATGTTAAGATGATCATACACCATGACCGTGACCAAGTGGAATTTATTTCAGGGGATCCAAGGATGATTCAGCATACACAAATCAATGTGGCAACTGACCCTATTAACAAAATGAAGGATAAAAATCCTATGATCATCTCAAGAGATGCCAAAAAAGCATATGGCAGAATTCAGGATCCGTTTATGATAAAAACTCTCAAAAAAGTGAGTACCAGAAGGAACGTATATACCTTGACATAATAAAGGACATACATGACAAAGCTACAAGTAACAAAAGAAGAAAAGCTGAAAGCTTTTTCTCTGAGATCGGGAACAAGACAAGAATGCTTATTCTTGCCATTTTCAACATGGTATTAGAAATTCTAGCCAGAACAGTTATGCAAGAAAAAGAAATGAAAAGCATCCAAATTAAATTAGGAAGAAGTAAAACTGTCACTATGTATGGAAGACCAAGTATTACATAGAGAAGATCCTGAAGACTACCAAAAAACTGTTAGAAGTAATAAACAAATACAATGAAATTGCAGGATATAAAATCGGTATACAAAATGTGTTGCATTTCTATATGCTGATAAACTCAGAAGGGGAAGTTAATTCCATTTATTGCATCAAAAAGAATAAAATGCCTTGGAATAAATTTAACCCAAGAAGATGAAACATCTGTGCAGTGAAAACTCAAGACATTGATGAAGGAAATTGAAGAAGAAACAAGTAGAAAAATATTTTGTGTTCATTGATTGGAAGAATTAATATTGTTAAAGTGTCCATACTACTTAAAGTGTTATACAGATTCAGCAGTTTCAGTGCAATCCCTATCAAAATGTCAGTGGCATTTTTCACAGAACTGGAAAAATAATTCCAAAATTCAAAAGACTGAATAGCAAAAGCAGTCTTAAGAGAGAGAGGCATCATGCTTTCTGATTTTATACTACATTATAAAGCTGTAAGAATCAAAACAGTATGGTATTGGCATAATATTAGACATGCAGATCCATGGAACAGAAAAGAACGCAGAAATGTTACCAAACATATGTATTCAATTGATTTACAGCAAAGGAGCTAAGAATATACAATGGAAAGGACAATCATTTCAATAAGTGGTTTTGGGAAAACTGGACAATCACATGCAAAGCAATGAAACTAGACCACTATCTTACAACATACACAAAAGTCAACTCAAAATGGATTAAAGACTTTTTTTTAAAAAATATTTATTTATTCGACAGAGATCACAAGTAGGCAGAGAGGCAGGCAGAGAGAGCGGAGGAAGCAGGCTCCCTGCTGAGCAGAGAGCCTGATACGGGTCTCCCTTCCAGGACCCTGGGATCATGACCTGAGCGGAAGGCAGAGGCTTTAACCCACTGAGCCACCCAGGTGCCGCCTGGATTAGACTTTAACGTAAGATCTGAAACCATGGGGCTCCTGGGTGGCTCAGTTGTTAGGTGTCTGCCTTGGGCTCAGGTGGTGATGCCAGGGTCCTGGGATTTAGCCCTGCATTGGGCTCCCTGCTCAGCAGGGGACCTGCTTCTCCCTATCGCACCCCCCAGCTTATGTTCCCTCTCTTCGTTGTTTCTCTCTTTGTCAAATAAATAAAACCTTAAAAAAAATCTGAAACCATAAAAGTAGAAGAAAACAGGGATTAAGCTCCTTGGCATGGGTCTTGGTTATAATTTTTTAGATTTGGCACTAAAAGCAAAGGCAACAAAAGCAAAAATAAACAGGACTACTTTAAACTATAAAGCTTCTGCGCAGCAAAGGAGACCATCAACAAAATGAAAAGGCAACCTACAGAATAGAAAATATTTGCAAATCACATATCTGATAGCCAAAATGTATGGAGAACTTATACAACTCAATAGCAAATAAGCAATTCAGTTAAAAAAAATGGGCACAACTGAACATTTTTCCAAAGAAGACATAAAATGGCCAACAGGTACATGAAAAGGTACTCAACATTACTATTTGTTAGGAAAATACAAATTAGAACCACAATGAGATATCGGCTCATACCTATCAGAATGACTGTTCCCAAAAAGATAAGAAATTAACAAGTGTTATGTGTGGTTGTGGAGAAGTGGAAGCCCTTAGACACTTTTGGTAGGAATGTAAATTTGTATACCCACTATGGAAACCTGTGTGGAGGTTCCTTGAAAATCCAAAATAGAACTACCATATAATTCAATAATTCTGCTTCCTTAATAGTTATTCAAAGGAGAACACTAACTCTGAAAGATTTCTGCCCTCCCATGTTCATTGTAGCATTATTTACCATAGCCAAGACATGGAAGCAACCTAAGCGTCCATCAGTGGATGAATGATAAAGAAAATGTGGTATATATTTATATACACATAATGTAATATTCAGCCATAAAAAAGAAAGCAAGCTTGTCATTTATGACAACATGTGTGGACCTTGAGGCATTATGCTAAGTGGAACAGGAGAGAGAGAGACAAATAGCATATGACCTCACTTTTGTATGTGGATTCTACAACAAACCAAGCCAAAAAACCCAAAAACAACAAAGCAAAAACCGAACTCATAGACACAGAGAACAGATTGGTGGTTATTAGAGGCCAGAGCGTAGATTGGGGCAAATGTGTGAAGGGGGTCAAAGGTACAAACTTGGAAGTCATAAAATAAGTTATAGGGGTGGTGTGATATACAGCATGATGACATGTTATATACTTGAAATTCTCATCACAAGAAAAAAATTTGTAACTGTATTATGGTGATGGGTATTAACTAGACTTAAATATGATCATTTTGTAATATATATAAATATTGAATCATGTGCTGCTGTAGCTAATGTTACATGTCAATTGTCGATTAAAAGAATATAAATGCAGTAATGTACAAGATAGATTTTTTTGTTTTATTAATGGTTTTTTTGTTTCCTCTGTCTTTTGATTGTATCTTTTACATTCTTTTTTTATTTATTTAGATACACAGGAGTAAAAACAAATGGAAATTTCATCTCAAGGATGGCATTATGAATCTTAATGGAAGAGATTATATATTTTCCAAAGCCATTGGAGATGCAGAATGGTGAAGAGTTGGTTCTTTTCTTTTATAAATAAAACAAAGAAACTTAAAAAAATTTAAAGTGGACAGTTTGAAACTTGGGACATATACCAACCAAAACTCAACTTCTGCATGTCAGAAAAGTGCAGTAGAATCAAAGCTACTGGAACAAAGAGACCTTGACAACATAGACACTACTAACTGGCAAGCCATGGAACTGTAGCACCTGGGGTTATTGGGGTGGGGGAGGTTGGGGTTTTGGAAAACCATAATTGTTGATTTTAAATACAGGTACCTGCCACCAGTAATTAGCATGTAAAGCTTTGTCTATATTCCTTCCTTCAACTTGGGTTCAATCAGAAGATACTTGTTGGGACGAACTGAAGAAAATTCCCTTTTGATAGATTGAACTGAAACTGCTTATTGTATGTGGTTATATTTGGTAAAAATTGCGTGTGAGCTTTTTACAAAAGGGTAAGAATTATGGTGTTGAATTTTAATTCACTTGTATAAGGAAACAATTTAGAACTCTCATTATAGGTCTTAAATATTTTTACTATTTTCCCTCAGTAATATATACCTCTTCTTCCCTGCTTTATGAAACATCTCTTTAAGAGTTAAAGGAAGTAATCAGTAATCACAGTTTGGAGACAAAATTTGACCCAGGAATGGTTATTTATTTTAATTAGGTTTTCATACTCATTAAATATAACTTTTAAAGACTTGGGCCTCATTGAGTTGAACAGAATTAAAATGACAACTTTGGTTTCCTTACAGAAAAATGCTTGTTTCTTTTAGTCCCATACCTTATGAAGAAACCCCAGGGTGGCTCCTCAGGAATACAGTTTTATTTCATAGAGGTACCATCTAGCTGAAATTACATACATAAGAATAGATAGATTTTTTTTCCCGTTGGGCTGAAGTATATGCTTATATATGTGTTTAATCTTTAAGCTAAACAGACATTCAGATAACATTCTGTGCATTGACTGAAGCAGTGGGTAGTGAGGACCTGGATTTTTTTTTTTAAACAGTTTAGTAATTATAAAAGTTTCTTGTGTTTACTAGTGAAGACTTTAAAAACTATTCTAATTGAACAAATTTTTTTAATTGCAACTTTGTAATTTGAGGGAGAAATTTTGGGGTTAGAGGGGGTTGGGCCACTAAGTACATATTTACCTCTCATTTGGTGGCCCTTCCAGGCCATTGGTAATGTAGACATGGGCTCCAGTTTGCACATCGAGAAGAAAGCATAGAAATTTGACTTGTATATTAAGAATAATAGAAATGTAATATGTATATTAAGAATGCACAGCTCTGTATTCTGTAAGAGCCTCTAAAGAACAATATGGCAGTGCTGTGTTCTGTGTGAACTAGTTGCCTGGGAGAACTGTAGGAACACTTCATCTGTGTTTTCTTATAACTGATTCTTTTTCATGGTTTTTCTTGACAAAATTAATGTGTGTTTAAGATACTTGTATATTGCTTTTTTTTTTAAGTCTTCCATTTTTGTCTTCCTTTTATTTGCCTTTGTGTGTTTCCAGAAATAACAGAAACACTTTACATTGCAAAGAAAAACTGTGAGCTGTTCTATGTTTTTTTTTTTTTAACACAAATCTTTAAACTTCTTAAAAAGGCTAATTTTTTTTTGCCTACTTCCCACCCCACATAGCAACTTGGTCCCTTTAACTTATGTTCTGAACTTTGGTGTAAATGATGGTTTCTAGCATGCTAGTAGTTAGGTTTTATTTAGATACCATTAACTGGTGTTATACGGTTTTAATTTTTACTATATTAATTTAGTTCTTTTGGAGGGGAGGTTTGTTTGTTTACCCCCACTACTCTCAAAACACACACAGGTTTTTTGTTTGTTTGTTTGTTTTTGTTAATCTAGGAGAAGAGAAGGGAGGGGGTGAAATCACAGAAGACCTGTTGTTCAGTTGTCCTTCAGTTAGTTGCTAATAGGTTTATATTTACCCAGTGAAGAAGTCAGCCACCTGAACTACCTATAAAAGTTTAGCAGTGCTGCAATGTTGATTGAAACCCTTTGGCTATATTGTAGTTCTTCTGCTACTGAACCTTGAATTACTATATGATATACAGCTCATGTTTTGGGCCCTCTATGTAGACAAACATTTGTATTCATAGTAGAATTGTATGCAGGCCTGTTTTTATAACGTTATTTTCAAACATGAACAACCACTGCTTTCAGAGTGACTCACTAGGGTTATTTTGAAGCAGGAAATAACCATTTGTATTTGCACCTGTGTATTGCATATTAATTATGGCATACTTGGCAAATGCTTTTCTGTGAAAATTCTGAAAGCCGGTCCAAACAACACTGCATACCAAATTGTGCTCTTATATATTACTGCATCGTGTTCCTTTTTAATCAGATAGAATGTTTTGGTTTTATTATAGTGGCTTGCTATAAGAATGCCACTTGCTTATCTTTTACTGTACTTGAATTCTTAATCATGCTTTTACATTGTATTTAACAAATCATTTCATTAGGTTCTATAAAATGTCATTCCTTTGAAAAAGGCAAGGATTCCCACTTTCAGAATTTTAAAATAAAAATAACATGTTTATTCAAAGAGGGAAAATAGTTCAGACTTGGTATTATGAAAATAAAGGTTTCAGAAGAGGATTTGTTGAGATTTGCACAGATGGTGATCGCACCTTTTAAAAAAAAAAGATTAATGTTAACAGTGCTAAGGAAAATTTACACAAAATTACTAGGTAAAGTGTGGAAATGTGTGCCTTTCAGTATATGTACTCTTTTTTGGTGGTCGTTTGGATAATCAGACCATTTGAATTGCCTGAGAGCACATTTAATTTCTGTGGAGAGCCACATTTGGCTAAAACAACTTTAATGTGCAATTAGTTCCTAGAGTAAAATGTCTGTTATATGAGGGGGATCTTTATATTGGGCTTTTATATTTTTTAAATGTTCACATTTCTTTCTGTTAATTAAATGTCATCATATCACATACTGTTGCCTCTCTTAAAATCAAAGCCACCTTGATGTTATTCTTAAGAATATATCAGGATCTGAGTGGTGTGTATAGTGATTAAAATATGTTCTTGAAGAGCATATTCTAATTTTGGTTTTAGCAAGAACATAAAAATATAATAGCTTTTGTATAAAGATTTTCTTTTGCTATATTGAAAATCAGAGATTTGGTTTTCTTTTTTTCTGGCTTTTATGGAGGAATAAAAAAGGGTTGTCTCCCTCTAAGAGTAATTTTTGGTTACCTTACAGCAATAATGTCAACATTCTTTTCAAAAGGTAAATATGCCTTGTACAGGAAAACAGACATAATTTCCTCTTGGGAGTTCCCTTTATAACTTAGCATTTTCTTCCACTTGAGAAAATTCCTATATTTTCAGATTATTTCATCTTGAACTTTTTTGAACTTTTGTGCAATGGAATATTATATTGATCCATCTTTGTACGTTTTCATTTGATTTCATGTCTGTTTCCCATCTAGCTGTCTGAGTCAGCTATTTCAGATTTTGAATTCATTGGTTAAAACATAGTTGCTTAAAATAGTTCCTCATGAGTTTATATTAAATAGTTTTGCATTTTAATCTATTATGCTATGGAAATTATTCTGAAGTTTATAATTCCCCTTTTAAGCCTGCCTTAGCCTATCTTTTGTCATTTTTTATGATTTAAGGAAGAACACACCAAACTTAATATTTGTGTTTATTTTGAGGAACAAGAGAAATGTTTTTCTTCTCTTAAGGGAAGAACTGCTTTGAATTAGTAACTACTATTTTAGTCAAGTTTCCTTAAATCAGTCCAGTATGTGTCAGGGCTACAATTTTGGGGGAGGGGCTAATCCTTTTGCTGTTCTGAGCTACTATTGTCAACTGCTGTTGTACATACTGTTATGTGTAAGGGCGTAAATATATTTATTATGTTTGTAAAATTCATTCTGTACAATTGCAGATCAAGGTTGCTCTTCTGTGATATACAGGATATTATGTTTTAAAGACCATCTTGGAATACAATTAGAGAACTTAGTATTTTGATGTACTAAGACCTATTTTAAGTTTAATATTTTACCTTTGCAAAAACTTTAATTAAAGATGTTATTTAAAAAAGTAATGTTGCTTGCTTTGCTTACTAATGTATAAGACTGTTATGTAGATAACTGAATAAAACTATACAGTTTAGAAAGGAAATTGCTTTACATTGTTAATAAGTTCCACTTCACAAAAGAAAAGGGTATCATTAAATCCTATACCTTCAAAATAAATAGGGTGAGATGTAAATCTGAAATATTATACTGTGTTACTGTGTTACAAGTTCTTAGTAGCTTTTAAGAAGAATTAGTTGTATTTTCCAGGCACACAGGATTTTAAATTGGGCTAAATTCACACCAACAAAATGTAACTAAAAATTGATATAATTAACATTGTAATAAATGAATAATAAATGAATAATCCTACTCCAAAGTATAGGTTACTTAGGATAAAATTATTTGAGGGCATATTTTAATTACTCTGTTTAACTAAATCTTTTCCTTAGTTCAGAGTTTGTAAATAGTTGCATAAGAGGAGAACAGGATTATTGAGGTTTGTATTACATATATATATTTTGTGTTATTTGAGAAGGTATTAATTAGGTATTTTAATTTTATAGTTAATTCAAATTAATCATTAAGGAGGTTTTTTTCTGTAATTTTTTATCCTGTTACTACTTTATCTAGGAAATACAATTTTAACCATTAAAACAATCATAATAAAGACATTTATTGCCAGCAAATCTTGTATTTTTGCACTTTAAGCTCCTATGTTGATGATCTTAACCATTTTGGCCTCAGTTTCTTTCTCTTCCACAGTAAAATGGTGACTGTGGTTTTGAAGTATAATGCATGTAAAGCTCTTAGAATCGTGCTTGGTAGCAGCAAGCACCCAGATGCCACAAATTATAAATTTTGTAATTATTTGCATAATTTGAAATGATTAGTGGAGCTGCAAAGTTGTTTTTTTTTTTTAATGGTGAAAAATAGCAGAAGAAAATGTGATCTGATTAAGTTGAGGCAGTGGAAGATTTGGTTTCAACCAAACAAATCAAGCCTAGTATTGAGTTAGTGAAGCACAGTGGCTGTAGCAATGCCCAAGGAAAGAAAAGCGAAGGACAGGTATAGGAAAGGATAATGAGACACGGTTAGAAGGCTTTAAGCTTTTCTTCCGCCTCCCCCCAAGTAAACATATTCTGAATTATAGGTCTAAAATAGGTCGAATTCTCCCAAAGCTAAAATTAGTAGAATTGGAGCATTTTTAAAAATTGCACATTTTCCTAAATGTCAGTGGATTCTTGCCAATTCATTTATGGAGAAAAACATTGATACTAAAATACTGTTATGGAAAGATTTTGAAACTCTGATTACCTCTCCCTGAGTCTGACCTGAATCCCTCTCCTAGTGATTGTTGGCCTTTGTGCAAACCTTCCCACTCCTCAGTCAAGGAAGAGGCAGATATAAGTAGTTGCTTACTTTTGTTTTGAAATAGTTTTCTTGGTCTGAGAAGAAATTGAGTACAGAGCATATATTAAGTCTCACTCAACTCAATCTATGGTGATCTCCCATGGGCCAGGAATTGTGACCAGTACTGTTGGAGGACTCAGAGATGAGTGAGATAGTTGCCACCTTTTCATAGAAGTGAGGTTGAATTGTGTGGGTTCTAATTCTAGTGTAGATTGGATTAGTAATGGTGTGAACTTGGGTGTGTTGCCAAACCTGACTACCTCAGGGCTGTTGTGAAGATGGGATGATGCATACGTTGCATTTAATGCAGTCCTTGGCACATGGTAACTGCTCAATAATGGTGTATATACCCATATATTTTAGTAAGGAATAATGGTCCCAGAGAAGATCTTAGTTTGGCTAGGTTACTTGTGTGTGTTCTCCTTACCTTCCTACCCTCGTAGATACAGGTTAACAGCCAATGATGATGCCTCTGCAATGGAGGGATTCAGAAGACAGCATTAGTGATTGTACTGGGCACTGAGTTTGTCAGTAGAAATAATTCTGGAAACTTAATTGTAGTTGTGATCTTCACATTGAAATTGAATTTTGTTTTCTTGAATCAAGAACATTGAGTCTTCACTTACCTTCAAACTTCACCTTTCTGAAGGTTATGGAATTGAAATGACACCAGTTGCTTCCTGAGCACTTCCAGAATAGCCCTCTTTGTCAAACACAGTGTTACAGAAACCATTCATTCCTGTTTCTATTTCCCTATCCAAACCTTGTTTATCAGTAACCACTGTTTTCTCACTCACTGGGATTTGAAGGTTAGTGTCAGCTGAACCTGTTCCTTCCCTCGCCTTACCCGATTTTAGTAAATAGCTCTACCGTCCACTCAAAACCCAGGAGTCATCCCTGAAGCCCTTTCTCTCCCTCATTTTACCTCATCTAATCGATCAGCAAGTTTTGCTGGGTCGAGGAGGAATTAACAGGACTGGCTACATAATTTGCACAACCTAATGCAAAATGACAACGTGAGGCCCATTGTTCATACTTTCCTAAGAATTTTAAGATGGTGACAGCAGAGCATTAAACCAAAAGTGGGGCCTTGTGTGACTGCACATTTCACACATCCTTGAAGCCATCCCTGAGAATCAGTAGGGTGAATGAGGAATTAAGGCCCGGTGAACTAGGAAGAAAGGGGAGAATCTATCAATAAGACAGTATTTTCATGGGGATTGGGTTCTGGGTGCTTCAGCTATCCTACTTCTCTGGCCATGGTTATTGATTCAGGGGGTGGAAGTGTGACCCAAGATGTCATTCCATGAACTTCAGGACTCTGGCTTGAAATGCTCAGACAAAATATTTCCTTCTCTTAGAAGATTTGAATGAGGAATCACATAGCTCTGTTGTACCAGCATCTATCCCATGACCTTGAGGAGAACCAAGCTTAACAGACACATGACATAGGGAGGCAGAGCAGAAGATGGAAAGAAACAGGGTCTTTAGTTACACAGCTAAGTAGTTAATCCATTCTATTTCTAGTTATCATAGATTCTGAGTTTATATTTTTCTGTTTGTCGTTCTTTTTCTTATGTCTATCCATCTTCTCCCCCGCCCACTCCACCCTTGCCTTCCTATAGTTGTATACAATTTTCATTTTCCCTGCTGATTTGCTGGCTTGGTTTAGGCCTAGGTGATGAGACTGTCTTTACTCTCTTGCTTCCCTAGAGTTGCAGGGGCCTGTAAGCATAGCCCTAGGCACATAGTGGAAACAGGTATACAGGGTAGAATAACACAGGCTTTGAACTAGAGCGATCTGAAGTCGAGTGCCAGCTATACCTACACTCTCAGGGCCTCGATTCCTTATCTGAAAAATGGACACAATAATGGTTATTTTGCATCCTTGTTGTAAAGTACAGTGTATTTAAAGTGTGGGGCACATAATGGATTCTGAAAATATTTGTTAACATAAAGGACTTTAGGGTTCTTCTGGTTTGAGCTTTATATTCTACAGTTGAGACTTTAAGACCCCCAAAAGTGATGCAAATTGACTAATGTACAACTAATAAAAGTTACCACCAGAAGGCCGAATACCTAGGTAGGTTCCCCTTGTTTCTTAGGCAACCAGCCTGTAGAGAGGGATGTTACATGGCCATGTTTTGTTGTATTTGTTTTAACAGTGTACAACGGTGGTTATGTTTAGTTGTAATGCAGGAATAGGACTTCTCTTCCTATACCCGCCAACTTTACATATTTATACCAACTGTACCTGTTCTTAGGCACTGAGTCTGTGGTCCCATGTGATAACTTGTCAGCCCCTCCTGTTGGTTTTAAGAACAGATGTGAAATGATTTATAAAAATGTCCCATTAAAAAAGATTTTATATATACATATATATAATCTTTTAATTTTATTAATGGAAGTAAATAAATTTATTATTTAATTTTATTAATTAAAAATTAACTTTTAATTAATGGGAGATTATATATATAATCTCCCATTAATTCAAAGTCAAGTGGTTACCCTCCTAGACGTTTCTGTTTTCTTCAGGGCCTATCAGTGAGAAGCTGCTGAAAGCTTTGTGGTCTTTTCAGAAGTAAATTGTATTTTGCCACAGGGCAAGCTATGGGGGGCTAGAGGGGGGTACCTGGGGACCACCAGAATGTCTGTTTGCTCAGCTTTGTACCACCTTGTGTGAAATACGCCTAACTATAATTAGGGAAACAGGGCACAGTGGGCTGCTTTGTTGTTTTAAATTTCAGGGAACTGAGTTAAAGGGAGTCATTTCCATTCCTTAATAATCATTTGTTTACATAAATTCTAAGATGTGAAAAAGCTCAACATCTGAACACTTTCATGCATCCCATAGGTTGAGGGAAGCTGAGTGGTCATTGAGGTCATTTTTATCTTTTTAGGGATAGCGGCTTGGAGGCCATGAAGCTGATCAGAATTTAGGCTGTTATTAAAAGCCTCCAGAAAAGAATATCCTATAGGGGGTGCCCGGGTGGCTCAGATGGTTAAGAGCCTGCATTCAGCTCAGGTCAGAATCCTGGGGTCATGGGGTCCTGGGATTGAGTCCCATGTGGGGCTCCCTGCTCAGCGGGGTGTCTGCTTCCCCCTCTCCCTCCACCACTCTCCCTGACTTGTTCTCCCTTTCTCACTCTCAAATTTAAAAACAAAACAAACAAAGAATATCCTATAGGGATACTGGGTCACTGGACTATAAATCCCATCAGGGCTGTGATGTCTTTCCATTTCACAACTGTGTTTCTAGGACTGGACTCCGTGCCAGGCATACACACGTGTGTTGAATGAATGAGTGATGGTAAATAGAGGTGATGTGCTTGTTAACTGGAAGGAGGTCAGAGGTCCGTCTCCTTCATTTTGGAAAGAGCCCACTGCCTTTCCTGCCCAACTGCCAGCGCATCCACACGGAGGATACCACAGGTTAGGGTGGCAACGCCAGGCAGGAAAACTAAGGATTCCATCCAGGTTAGTTTTAACAGATTATGAGAATATAGGCTCCTGATAGTTGTTTGATTTCAGTGGGATGAATGAGAGATATTTGTTGTTTCAGGCTTCACAGTACACTCTGCCTGTTTTGCTTCATGCCAAGCAGGACGGAGGACAGGGCTAGACCTCTTGTTAGGGAAATGGGATGGGGCAGGTTGTCCCTTCCGTGCCTCTTTGTCCAGAAACAGGGGCCAAAATCTCAAGGTACCTAGTCTGATGCTTGCACTCAGACTGTGACCTCCCCCCTTTTTTTCAGTTTTTTAAATTGTGGTAAAGGACAGAAACATAAAAACTTACCATTTCAGTCATTTCGAAGTGTGCTACCTTCATCCCCATGCATCTTTGGAACTCTTTTCATCTTGTAAAACTGAAACTCTATACCCATTATACAGTAACTCCTCATTCCTCCTTTTCCCCAAACCCTGACAACCACCATTCTACTTTATATATGATTTAAACTAAGTATGGTACCTTGATGGAATCATACAGTATTTGTCTTTTTGTGATTGACATATCACTTAGCACAATGTCCTCAGGTTTAACCATGCTGTATGTAGCATATGTCAGAATTTCCTTCCTTTTTTTAAAAAAATATTTTATTTATTTATTTCACAGAGATCACAAGTAGGCAGAAAGGCAGGCAGAGAGAGAGAGAGGAGGAAGCAGGCTCCCTGCAGGGCAGAGAGCTCGATGTGGGGCTCGATCCCAGGACCCTGGGATCATGACCTGAGCTGAAGGCAGAGGCTTTAACCCACTGAGCCACCCAGGTGCCCCCAGAATTTCCTTCCTTTTTAAGGCTGCATAATATTATGTTATATGTATATGCCACAGTTTGCTTATCTGTTTTTCTGTGGATGGACCCTTAGATTGCTTTCACATTTTAGTGATTGTGAATAATGCTGCTATGAACATAGATGTACAAATATCTCTTTGAGACCCTGCTTCCAATATTTAGGGGTATATACCCAGAAGTGGCATTGCTATATCATATGATAATTCTATGTTTAATTTTTTGAGTAACTGCCATGCTGTTTTCTAACAGCTGTACCATTTTACTTTCCTAACAACAGGGCACAAGGGTTCCAATTTCTCCACATCCTCATCAACGCTTGTTGTTCTGGTTTTTGTTTGTTCCTTTCTTTGACTGTAGCCATCCTAATGAGATTGTATTTTATTGTGGCTTTGATTTGCAGTTCTTTAATAATTAGTGATGTTGAGCACCTTTTCATGTGCTTATTCACCATCTGTGTGTCTTCTTTGGAGAAATGTCTACTCAAGTTCTTTGCCTATTTCTGAGTCAGATTGGTTTTTTTTATTGTTGTTGTTGTCATTGTTGAGTTTTAGGGGTTCTGTAACTATTCAGGATATAATTTCTTATCAGATAGATGATTTGCAAATATTTTCTCCCATTCAGTGGTTTTCCTTTTTATTTTGTTGATACTGTCCTGATGTCAAAATTTTATAATTTTCATGAAATCCAATTTGTCAATTTTTTTCTTTCGTTGCCTGTGCCTTTTTTTTTTTTTTAAGATTTTATTTATTTATTTGACAGAGATCACAAGTAGGCAAGAGAGGCAGGCAGGGAGAGAGAGGAGGAAGCAGGCTCTCCATGGAGCGGAGAGCCCGATGTGGGGCTCGATCCCAGGACCCTGGGATCACGACCCGAGCCGAACGCAGAGGCCTTAACCCACTGAGCCACCCAGGCGCCCCGTTGCCTGTGCCTTTGATATCACCTCCAAGAACTTGCCAAATCCAATGTCAAGAAGCTTTTGCCCTGAGTTATCTTCTGTTTTTTAATAGTTTTAGGTCTTGCCTTTAGGTATGTGATTCACTTTGAGTTAATTTTTTTATATAGTATTAGGTGAAGGTCCAATTTCATTCTTTTGCATATACATATCAAGTTTTCTTAGCACCATTTGTTGAATAGACTGTCTTTTTCCCATTATATAAACTTAGAACCCTTCTCAAAAATAATTTGAGCAGGTATGTAAGGGTTTGTTTCTGGGATCTCTATTTCAGGGTCTGTATTTTGTCTTTATACCAGTGTCACACTGTTTTATTGACTGCTGCTTTGTAGTAAGTTTTAAGATCGGAGGACTTCAAATCTTGAGGGCATGAAATGAAGTTATAGGAGCAGTCAGCGGTCTTACATATGTTCAGGTCCAGTGATGTGACAGTGACTGTCTTGGGTAAGGGGCCAGTGGCAGCCTTCTAAACAAATTTTTGCGGGGCAGAGTTGTGGTTTTGCTTCCCCTTGCTTGATTTCTCCCTGAGGCTGGTTTTCCAGGCTTCTTGTTGATTCTGCAGACTACTCTGTCCTTCAAATCAATTCCCTTTTCTGCTCCAGTTAACCAGAGTCTATTTCTCTTATTTGCAATCAAGAACCCTGATGGTATAGCTCAGTTCATCTGGGAAGGAGCCACGTTAAGCATTCAGTTGGCATGAAAGCTTTATCATGCCAGAGCAGGATATGTTGCATGGCCAATGGCAAGCTTCATGCTCAGTTACACGTCTATACAGCATTCACACACCTCCACACTTATCTTTTGGTAAGCCGAGGTAAACAAGGTTTGATTCAACAAAACTGTGGAAATAACGAAGCATGGCTTAAGACTCACCTTCCTTCCCTTGCAGAGAGGCTTCTACCTTTATATTTACCTTTTCTTCCCATTAAGCTTTCAATATCCTATAATCTTCACAGGTACACAAAAGAGCAATGTATGGACATTATTTTATTAATATTATTTATTGTTTATCAGTATCAGTTACAATTGTGGTTGGTTGACTAATTATCCTTGAGCGTAAAAGAGTTCTAGTACATTTTAGTCCTTTAGTTATTGTTGTATTATTCATATATTGAGTACCTACTATGTGGACAATGAAAGCCAGGCCCCAAATTCAACCCAGTGCAGTCTTAGTGGAATGATTGGTAGGGAGGTTTGGCAGGATCAGGTCGAGATGTTTCATCCCTCACATAGCTGCCCTCTGGAGGTCAAACTAGGGCTTGTCTGGATGAAGCCACTGGAGGCCCATTTATCGGGAATGAAGGAACATGGATTTTCCATAGTTATCAACATCTCCCTAAACCTATTGTAGCCCAAGTCTGCCTGCACTAGGTCCCTTGCTCCCAAACTTTCTCTCTTTTCTTGGTTGCAAGCACATATCAAGATGCCAGGCCCTGTCCTGAGATGGCATTTAGTTTTTATGTCCTACATTTTAAGGAATATGTGTATGATATGTACATAATGTTATTTTCAAATTCTTAAAATCTTGTTTTTGACATGTTTCACATATTCTGGAGCTTTCCCATAGCATTCCACTTCCACAGTCAAGGACCCTTGTATGAAGAGTTCTTGTTCTCAAATAAGGAGGGCATTAAAGAAGGAAGGAGAAGGTCACTGAAAGATTTTCTGTATCTTCCTTCTACAGATGGTTCACTGAGCTTTAGGGAGGTTAAGTAATTTGCCTCAGATCCCATGGTAAAACAACAGTGAGGCTGGAGCTGGTGGGGCAAGTGAGGTCAATATCATGCTTAGGTCTAGATAGGTCTAGCCGTCCCTCAGTTTGCAGGAACAGATGATGTCCATTCCAGCTAAGCCTGCTGAAGAGACTACAGCTCTTGCAGTAGCCTGGTCTCCTGTTCCTGTTCAGGGGATGCACTTCTGTTCTAAGAGTACTCCCCCGTCTTTACTGTCCATGCTTACCATTCTGAAAGACGGGGAGACAAATACAATGGCCCAGGGCCATGGTGGCGAAGTCACTCTGGTGAGTGCTTCTGTGCTGAGCTGGGGATCAGCAAAGTGGCGAGTTATGTTTTTTTTCCTCTGTACTAATAGTGTCAAGTTAAATGAATTAAAGGAAAACAGTGTGTTTTCAGAAAAAAAAAATAGTATTTTTGTTTGCTTGAGGGAGTGTTGTCTGCATTCAGCTCATATCACTTCTTTTCTGGAAGTTTATTCCCAAGACAGCTTCCTAATGCAATCAAAGTGGGCCCTGGCTTCTGAGCGTCTCGTAGCAGCAGGGTGCAGCAGGAATATAGAAACCCAGAGGCCAGTGACCTGGTCATCAGAAATCATACTTTGATTTTTTTTTCTGAGCCATTTTATTTTATTTTGTTAATTTTTTAAATTTTTTATTAACATGTAATATATTATTAGCCCCAGGGGACAGGTCTATGAATCGCCAGGCTTACACACTTCACAGCACTCACCATAGCACATACCTTCCCCAGTGTCCATTACCCCACCACCCTCTCCCTACCCTCCTCCCCCCGGCAACCCTCAGTTTGTTTTGTGAGATTAAGAGTCTCTTATGGATTGTCTCCCTCCCAATACTTTGATTTTTTAATTTAAATCGGTGAGCACGGTAGCCCTCATTGCCTGGAGCCTCACATGCCCCTCCTTGGCGTCTTTTGTAGCAGGGGCATGCCCAAGGTGGGCAGCAGTCAGTCCCCAGAGCAGGCAAGAAGGGGTGAACTGCTGGTACAGAGTTTAAACATGATAACAAAGCTGATTATGTTTAGTGTATTTCATTATAGTGCATTATTTTCCACCTAACAGGAATCCTCAACAATGTTAATGATGAAAACTCCCTATAAGAAACAGTTTTTTGGGGACGCCTGGGTGGCTCAGTTGGTTGGACAACTGCCTTCGGCTCAGGTCATGATCCCGGAGACCAGGGATCGAGTCCCACATCAGGCTCCCAGCTCCACGGGGAGTCTGCTTCTCCCTCTGACCTTCTCCTCGCTCATGCTCTCTCACTGCCTCTCTCGCAAATAAATAAATAAAATCTTTAAAAAAAAAAAAAAAAGAAACAGTTTTTTGGTGTAAAGTTTTTGGTATTTTCGGCCTCAATACCACAGTTAGTGTTGAGTTTTAATAATAATATATTTGTTAGTTTCGTTGTATTATGTTTTTTTTTAAATTTTCTTTTTTTAAATTAATTTTTATTTTTTATAAACATATAATGTATTTTTATCCCCAGGGGTACATGTCTGTGAATCGCCAGGTTTACACACTTCACAGCACTCACCATAGCACATACCCTCCCCAATGTCCATTACCCCACCCCCATTCCCGACACCCCTCCCCCCAGCAACCCTCAGTTTGTTTTGTGAGATTAAGAGTCACTTATGGTTTGTCTCCCTCCCAGTCCCATCTTGTTTCTTTTCTTCTTTTTCTACCCCCCTACCCCCCATGTTGCATCTCCACTTCCTCATATCAGGGATATCATATGATAGTTGTCTTTCTCTGATTGACTTATTTCACTAAGCATGATACCCTCTAGTTCCATCCACGTCGTTGCGAATGGCAAGATTTCATTTCTTTTGATGGCTGCATAGTATTCCATCGTGTATATATACCACATCTTCTTTATCCATTCAT